>JANCMC010011927.1:0-19847 GCA_024363005.1 Charaxes varanes | reverse complement strand
TCCACCACTTCATGCCTATCTCATGTGAGAAAGAGGTACTGGTTCCCGGACGCGCCGGCCCAATTCGGCTACAAGCATGGCGCTACCTCTAAATCTGCCATAATTCTTCAAATAACATTCTTATTTATTTATTTTATTTTATTTATGGTACCAACAGGCTGTAACTAATATTGACTTAAACTAAATTATAGATAATCATATAGATACTATGCTATATTACAGACCCACTTTCCACAACATACTATATATCCATATGTGGGATTCCAGGGAATCGGATTCAATTCCCCATTCAGCAGTGCAATTCCCACTCAAAATGATGAAGGTCTCCTACGTCCTCATCTGGGTCTGTTAATATGTGCGGTAAATTGCAATAAGGTCGTATCGGCGCGCTGTCTGTCCGAATGTCAATTACGCAGCGGTATTGGTTCTGTAAGCCCATTAGCCAGGTTTCATTATCTGCCACTGAACATGTACCAATTGAATTACATGATTACAAAACACCGCTTTGACTTCGAATAGTACAAGGTGATGAATGGCTTCCACAGAATAGTTAGCGTCAATTTGTATATTTCTTACTGTCTTAATGTGACCAACTATTTTCTTTATTCTCTTTATTCCTGTATCCCCTAGATGGGGCATAGGGCGTCAATAGTGCATCTCCATTTTGTTCGATCTTGAGCTTCTTCCGCTGTAATGGTGTCATACGCACTAGCAGGACGTATTCCTCTTTTTGTGGTAGCGTCGATTGTAACACAGCATGTGATCGCCTGAACACAAAAAAAAATTAAGTCTCACACTGCCTTGGGTATCTTAAGAGGGGTATTACATAACAGTAATATAATACCATAGAAAACCACAATCTAATAATCCTACTACTTGCACAGTTTTTTGGCGAAACTGGTAGGTTGCCAGAGTTTTGTCATTCTGGTTATATAATAAAAAAAAAACTCCATACTATATGCATCCTAATTCTTACTAACTTGTAGGATATATAAAAAAATATTTCAATCAGAAAAGAACCTATATATATTAACATTTTTAACATCTAGCACATGAATTCGCAATCGTGTAAGTAAGTTTAAAAAGATGTGTGCGAGAGAGACTGGTGGGCTTTATAGGTCTCTTGTCTCTTATACAACTCTGTCCTGTCTCTTGACAGTCGCATACAGCTATTACCCGAAAGGAATTAAGCATACCAAAACTATCTATATATTAATGTGAACCAAAAACTTTCGGCACCCTTTTAAAAAAATACGTGGATGGGGGAGTATGAAATTTGTCACAATTTAGTTTATTTGAAGATGGGTGTGCGAATGCTAATATTTGTTTAAAATATGCATTATTAATACATTAAATTATTAAAATAGGCCACTATAAAAAGTACTGTTAAACCTACACCTGGGTTACAAGTATTGACCCAGGCATTGGTTCCTACCTCCGCAGCCCAAAGGACCCGGCAACCGCACGGTGAATCCATGGAATGCTAAGAAATTCATCTCTTTTTAATTAAAGGTCCACCATTCAGAATATCAACACTAAAAATAATAATAATAAAAACAGATTGGAATACAAGTAAAAAATTAAAACCAAAAGAAGGAAAAATAATAGACATCTATAAAGGAGGAGGCCATAGATATAATTAAACTTTTAGCTCTGATGATGAGACTATTGCTGTGTAATGGGACAGTATTAAAAAAATATATTTATTCTATAGGAAATATATAATAGATTTTACCTCAACAGTTAGGCTTTTTTAAAAGCTGGTTTTACGAGTGACTACGAGACGACCCAGTGACGGTTTGAACCAAGCATCTCACGGAAGTCACTTCCATGTTTCTACCGTTAAGCCATCGAGCCAATCATATTAAAAATTTTGGGGAATTGCTACTTTAATATTAATGTTATGAAATATCAGTTTTTCAGTAGTTTTATTCTTGGTCCCCAGCAACAGTCATTGATCAATCATGTGTTGAAATAAGTGAAGCTATAGTAGGGCACCGGCTTTAGATATTACAAAAAATGACTTCAGAGCGTGAATGAAATATGAAACCGGGTATAGCGTCGGGTGTAATATCGAGTAGTGTGTCGGCTATATGTACGGTTAGTATGATACTGAAGTAGACTAGCAGATTGGGAATAGGGGCGGCAAAATTAAATAGCCTTCTGAGAAAGATATAAAGAGGAGAAATGATCCTTTCTGTGCATTTAATAGGTTTTAAAACTGCGGAAGAATATAGGCGATGGAATATTTAAAAAAATAAGGAAACCGTATGAAAACTGCGATAATGTAAAAACCATAATATTATCTTCAGTTACCTTACATCAAATACTAAACCAATATATATATTGGTCACTTTCGCCTGTGGTGCTGGTTGTGTCGAAAAGTTTAATAACATTATTTTATATAAAACAACTCATGCACTTTAGTTATAAGTTAATTTTCCTTGTATCGTTTTATATTGTAATTTCATGCGTCCGTGTGGCAGCACCGGTAATTAGGCGGAGACTGAAAAGCAGCTCTTAGAGCTGAGTCTTACTGCCTTGTCTGTAGCATGTATAATTTTGTAGTTTATATGTTATACTAAAGATTTTTTGTTTTTGTTTCGTTGCGCGCAACCGAATAAAACATTTTATATATATATATATATAGTCGACGGCCCGTTGGCGCAGTGGGCAGTGACCCTGCCTTCCGCTCCGGGGGTCGTGGGTTCGATTCCCACCTCGAGTCTGGGAATAACCTTTGTAGAGTCTATCTCCTGGTGATGCTTCAGTGTCGAAGCGAAACGTGCGTTGAGGCACATCGGAAAGTCAATGTCGTGCTGTGCTTTGGTGGTGAAGCTTTCGGGTTGCAGCATTACACCGATTTTCCCTCGTATTCATTCGCGGGTTAATGCAAAGTAATTTAGTTTTTCATGCTCTTCCTTTAGAAATAAGAATAAATTAAAATAGTCCTGATAGAACATTCGATAAAATATAATAACAATAATCAATGATGCTTGGTAAGTTGGTGCTCTGCTGCAGACAATGCAGTCCTAGTGCTACACAACACAGTAGTGTTGTGCTGTGTGTCCTGACACGGCTAGTGCTGTGCTCCTGATCTTCTCACACTGTAAAACAATAAAAGAATTTCAAAATTTAATCAATTAACCGTTAGATTCCTAGAATATTCTTTTCCTCAAAACATTATAAAGAAATTAAGATGTCCAGAAACATAACTTGACTATACATCTGTATAATGTAAAATAAAGGTGGCCTCTATAAAACATTGAAAAAACAATTATACAGTTTAAATAATCTAGGTTTTGTACATACGAAAGAATATAGACGCTTTGAGAATTTTCTCAATTGCAGAAATTAACGTTTTTATAGCAAAAAAGAAAATTATACATTTAAGTATTCAAATTCACTCCAAAACACTCGAAGATGTTATGACGTCACTTTATGTTAACATTGCGTCCCTCTAAGCGTCACCTCGACGTTTTCGCTGAGACCGTGACAATCGCAGTCGCCAAATGTCCAATATCTGAATGAGCACTTTAAAACGTGCTATCGCTTATTGGAACGCACTTATAATTTACGGTAACGTCATACGCTCTGGGTGCTTTAGCTATCATGACGGATTGTTGTATTTTGTAGTTACCTTTTTTGTAAATCCCTCCCTCGCAATGTAAAAATAAATACAATGTAATATACTTTTTTAATTATACTTAGTATTTAATTTAGTTTACATTATTCTTTTAAAGTTATGTCGTAAGTTTTAGATAGTGTTTAGTTTATATATTTTGTTATTTAAGTTCTTATAAATGATGTTATAAATTTTAATTATTAGTTTTTAATAATAAATAGCAGGGTAAAAAACGTAATCTATTTATAGGAATTTATTTATTACAACCGGCTTTAAATAAATACGTTTGTTAATCTTTATGCATATTATTTAATAAGGTAATAACATAATTTAATTGATTTCTGATTACTGTCATGTCTATTAAAGATCACAAATTTATCTATAAAAAATGCAAAACATACTAGGACATTACAGTGGAATTTCTACATATTTACTATCTTTATCGGGAATAAACGCGCGTGTTCCAGTATTTATGTCGTTCACCTTTGAGTTCCTTCATACATGTTTTATAAAGAACCGCATACATTCTGTAGGTCTCCTGGGAGCGCTTAGTTGTATTGCACAAAACTCTCCGAGATGTCATAAAGAAGTCTATGAAGATGGTCCCAAAAATTACTGGAACAAAAGAAAAACATTTTTATATATTTTATATTTAGCTAGCCACCCGACCCGTCTTCACGCGCATGAAATTAAATATTTCTTAAAATATAATGTATTCTGTTGGGTAACATACCTTTCTAACAGTAAGAGTATTTTCAAAATCGGTTCAGTAAATCCGGAGGTTAAATGTTGTTTTTTTTATAAGTATAGATTTATAATAGTATAGATTTATATACATTATTGATATATATTATTTGGAAACATGCACCGTAAGCACATACATTTATAGACATACATGTATGCATGATAATCATAATTACATCTTAAAATTATTACGTTAAGCAAGTAATACGAGAATACGAATAGAATAATATTTTTTTCTGACGTGACATCGCGTCTTATAAATCGACGAACGTACGATGCTCGCACGAAAAAACAAGACTCATCGTCACGTTCCACCTGATCCGAGCGTGCAAGCAAGAGCGTGGAACAAGCGATAGAGTGGCAGGATCGGTGTAAACGGCGTTATTACAGACAACCAGTTTTCCTATGAAAAAACTTGTATTTATTTATCCTAGCATCTTTTTATACGATTCACAGAAATACTTTATACGATGTTAGATTCACATTCTATTATATTTTTCATCGGATACGTTTCCGGTTTCAAAATGGCCGCCGCGTCGCCGCGCGCTCTGTCAACGTCCGCCTCGAGTGCGCGCCAATATGTCACCTACCGCCATTTTCAACCTGAGCAAATTCGCGCCTTTTTTGCGCGCTATTCGGTGATTGATTCAGGTTACGCTGGTTTAGGTTTACATCGGCTCTTAAAAGCGCTTACGTCTTTATCTATGCTGTATCATATAAAATTTTATTATATCATATATTAGACACAATGTTTTATATATTTATTTGTTTATGAATCCTTAACGTAATAATTCACAAAGCGCGTCCTAAATATAAGTTTCATATTATACGCATTCATAAAAATCTAGAACTATATAAATAAAAATGAAATGACTTGTTTGTGTTACGTTCGTTTCTTGTCGGGAAAAGGTTTGTAGAGTTAAAACTTTTAGTCCGTCTGTCTGTTTGTAACGAGTAACTTTCGAAACAGTAGTATCCCTAATTAATGGGGAATAACACTGACTGCTGGACTATTAGCAAAGTAATTAGTATTACGCACAAAGAAAATTAAAACCCTCAAAATATAAACAACAATCACTGACTTTGGGCGGGTGAAATCAGCTGGTATAAAAGCGAAAGGCCACCTAACACGAAATATAGAAAACCGCGGGACGGCAATTAACAGCAAGGAGGTAGAAATCCGCTAAAAAAGATTTTTCATTAGGGCCAGATTTAAGGTTTAAGGACGTTTAGTTAAGCTTAATTTAACGCGAATGATGTCGCGGGAAACAGCCAGTTACATATGTAGATATTAAATTTAACAATAATTCACATTCCACAACTGTGACGTTTAATTTAAACCAAACAATAATAATATAAAGCGCCCAAAACCGAATTATAAATTCACAGATTATATTTGAAACTCCACAAGACAATTAATTTAAAACCGCCCACCTTCTAATTGCGATTCCAGTACAAAATACGACAGTGCCAACCTAAAATGATTCATTTACCAACCCATATAAATCACTTTTCGCGCGTAATTCTAATAAATTCGGTGCCAAATTGAACCTTGATGTAAAGTGATAGGGGGTGCTGGTATCGTGGATTGAGAATAACAATGTCGCCGAGAGATACGTCTTAACAAGTGAATTATTTATTCAGTGAAGGAATTAACATATCAAGAGCGCGCACGGATCTACGAAATTTGGACGTCAAACAATGGAGTGGGTATCTAATACAGTGTCCAATGCTACCAGCTGTAATCAGAAATTATCGTACAACTTTAATTTGATGGATGTTCAAGTAAATTAACATTTATTTTACTACCGACTTCTAAAAAGGAGGAGGAACTCAATTCGACTGTTTTTTATGTTCAAAAGAGCCGGAGGTTTTTAATTCTACTGTTTCTTTTTGTTTGTTATCTAAGAACTTTCGACTGCATGAATGAACCTTTTTATAGTAATGCTGGTACTTTTGAAGTGCTCCCAACTCAATTTGTTTCGGCACTGATTATTTGAAGTTGTTTTTTTCATAAAACTTTTTAATTATTCATTCTTAAATTGTTTAAATTAAAGTTATTTGAAGTCTGAAGAAGATTTTTGAGAAGAGATTTGAGGCTATTTATTAAAAATTAGAACCCACCTAAATTGGACAAAATTGTATAATTTCCCCGCAATTGAACGCGATTGTAGACGCGATATATCATAATTGTTTTAACCAAATTGTCTTTCACGTTAGGAATAATCGATTATCATGCATAAAATTTTGAAATATTTTATACTACCTGTAACCCTTGACTTTATCTGCGTTCAATTAGATTTTATTTACCCAAAAAGCAGCCTATGTTCTACCCTCCAAATAGTCAATCTATCTATACAGATTAGTTTAGCGGTTTAGGCGTAAAAACGTGAAACACAGAGCTGCTTACATATTTATAATATCAGTTTAGTTTCGTTTAGATTAGATAGCACGTCTATCTATCTAAATATTCGTAGATCGTAGTGAATTTCGGCGGGTTCCGTTAATCCTGCACTCTCTTGAATCCGCGGTTTGCCCAAATTGAAATCCGCTGTTGTCTGGCGTGTGCCGCTCTAAAACAGATGGGTCTGTTCACGATACACTAAATACATATAGTATATATTGTATTGTAAACTCACCATTCTCAAATAACAGAGATATAAATTCCAAACCAACTGATCCACAAGTAGCTTCTTTATTGACATTAGAGCTGGACAGTCGCAGAGGATGTGCTTGGCCGTTTCCAACTCCTCGTGACAGAACCTGCAGACTGGTGATTGACATAACTTGATGGTATGTAGGTGTTTCTTCAGTCTGCAGTGACCCGTAAGGGATCTCGAAACCACTCTCACCTGCTTCCTGTTTAGATTCAAGAGGCGAGTAGTGAATTTTGGCGAGTACGCTTCTATGGGCGACTTCGGATGCCTCATGCCAGCCGCCTCTCTCCATAACTGTAAATATATGTGGATATATTGTCGGTAAAAAAAAAAATGAGGAAAAAAATATATGAAAAACTACGCAAGCCCTCACAAAGCTCAGCGTTTTGCTAGTCAATCAGGAAGCTTTATTATAGCTACAGAAGTATTATTATCTATACTTCTGTACTTAATATATAAAGCGGAATACTTTGTTTGTTTGTTTGCTCGAACGCGCAAATTTCAGTAACTACGGGTCCGATTTGAAAAATTATTTCAGTATAGTTCAGTATAGCCCATTTATCGATGATGGTTATTGTTTTTATCATCACACAAAAATTTAATCTATTTTTTTACCTAATTTTATACGGACAAAGTCAAGGGCACAGGTAGTAGAGAATATGTGGGATAGGCGTGTTTTACATTCCCGTGTTCGATTCAAAGAAGTTTAAAAGCTTGTGTTATAATTGATTGTGATGATATTTAATGACATCGGGATTTGAAACGGGTAACCTGGCTGATAAATGTGATGAAAGATAATCCGACATAATTCTGCAAAACCATTAATATTATTATTATTTATTTCCGTCAATAAAAGATCAATGCAAATATGCAGTGGAATTTGGAAATGAAAAGAGATAATTGCACGTCCCAGAGAAATTTTCATCTTCTTTCAAGTATCATTACCTCAAATTGAGAACAATGATTGAGGCTTTTATACGCGTACTGAATTTTTTAAAATATTAAAAGCCGTTCCTCCTCTGCCCGGATGAAGTTTTAATTTTTATTCATTCATGTTAAATTTTAATTTACGACATTTAAAGGGGAAATTAAGTAACGCTCGAAATGTAGAGCTATTTACATTATATACTTGTTGTCAAGAGTAAATTAATTGCCGTTTCATACTAATCGGAAAATAATTCGGAGCCTGGATCAGTGGATGCAAGGTAGGACTGGACTATAGGACTATAGTCGCATCCACTTATAACAAAACCTTTACGCTTTGTGGGAAAGGAATACCTGAATAACAAGCTGTCCTTTTCTAATGTACGATATGCGATAAGTACCTCTCATTTGCGCTTAACTTTTATTAGTCTACATCCCTATTTGCGGTCATTTTATAACAGGCAACCCTATATCATCTTAAAGAAAAATAAAATAGCTCTAATTTGACACATAATTTATTAAATAGAACCGATCAACGAATTTATCTTACTGCAGAATCTTGGACCATTGTGACTGTTACACAGAGTATGGCAATTGTCAGTTTATGAAATGAACAAAAATGTCGAAAATAAGTCAAACGTCAACATCAGTGAAATGACATTTCTTCATTATGTTTCCCCAAATCTTAATGGTCTGAAGGAAATATAAGTAGACGGCGGATCATTATTGCTGGTCGCATTATGCAAATGGAAAGAAATGACGTGACGATTTGTCAAATGTGTAATGCGACGCCTACTGTCACTTCCTTTTATGGAGTAAGGATTGTAAAACGCTTTCTTTCTCCGTCAATAATAAATTTTAAGTAAACTACGAGTCAATGAAAGAAGAATTAAACAGTTTTAGAGTTCGAAGTCGTCTTTTGTGATATTCATTGAAGAATAAAGTGCAAGCAAGATTACGACATTGAACTATTACGACATAAAATAAACGTCATACATCCTAGCACGAACATTTTGAATCGTTTGAAGTCCTCGACTTTGAGAATATTCGTGCGAGGCCTCAGCGGTGCCTTCTTAGAGTCAACACCGGTTGCATTAGTATTGTTTAAAAGCGTGACACGATAAAGACTTGCCTCCTGTCGGCCTAGCACAAACATTTTCATACTAAATAAGTCGACTCGTCGACTTCGAACGGTTCGAAATGTTCCTGCTAAGTCCTCTGTATATTCTACCCGCAGCGATAACTTTCGGTATAACTGTGAGAAAATTGCGAGAACAGAGGAGTATGGAACTTGGCACAATTATAGTTTAGTGTAGTAATTAGCGCGTTCAAGGAAATAAACAAACTCTTCAGCTTTATATATTAGTATAGACGGTGTGCGGATGCTAATATTTTAACAAAATATTTAACATTTCTAATAAATATATGAAATGATGAAAATAAAACATCAGGCACACTAACGCGAAACGATCTACACACACATGTATACATTCTATTATAGGATGATGTTACAGCGTAGACCTGGGAACCAAGACAAAGGTAAAATGTGTTTTGTTAATTACGACATTTAATATGATTTTTCAAATTTCACTGTACTTGAAAAAAAAATTATATAGCCTATACATATAATATTACATATAACCATAGGGTACGCAAATCTAAAGATTTGTGTCCGAATTATGTGAAATATGTAAGTCCATTACGGCCTATGATAAGATTAAATTGTATGTGAAACTTGTTTTTGTGGTATGCTGTGGACTTTATGTAAATAAAACAAAAAAAAATTGACCAGCCAGCGCAATCTTTAGTTTTTATAGAGATATAATTAATACATTAAAAGTTTTCATCGTACTTACTCAATGGCATTATCGTGATCACGAATGTCATTATGCAAACACGAGTCATAAAGCATCTAGCTAGTAATCTATCAAAAAATAAATATATGTATAGGTATCCAGCGTTCGACGGCGTCGTATACTCGACGCCCTCATTAAGTTCACGGCTCACGAAATGTCCCGAGAGCGCCGCCCGTGCAATATTGGCCGTCTACGCGAAAAATCCATAGCGATATGCGAAATATCGTTTGAGGAGTTAGGGGCCCCGTAATCCCGGATTATATGGTGCCTTTGATGACTTCATTTTTAGAGCGAACACGATACGGAAGCGAAACGGCTTTCGGTGCTGTTAATTTTTGGGACATCGATCGTCATGTGTGTGTACCGGTATCGGGCTCGTATGAGATCTCGCGTATGGTAAAGTTATAGCAATTTGCTAAAGTTATTTTAGCGTTTTTGTAACTGTCCCTGATCCTTGTAAACTATATAATCTTGTTTCTTTTCTTCATCTTCCTAGCGTTATCCCGGTCTAGTACCAGGGTCCGCTTAGATTGCAGACGATGTGGCTGTGGGGCGAGTTAAGATGACCGATTGCCTTCTGACGTCATCCTCGGTACCCCCACGATTTCTACAACCTTACGACTAATATCACAAAGTGAAATTAGTCGGGTCCCACTGTGTGTCTTCCGAAACACGGAGGAGGTTGCATATCAAATATAAACCAGTGCTAGAACGGGTCACCCATCGGTCGCAGCAAGAGCTACTTCACTTAACGATCGCCTCAAATGCCGACCACTGATTAGGCAACGACCTCCTCATATAATCTATACACTAATATACTATAAAGGTGAAGAGTTTTTTTGTTTGTTTACTTGAAAACGCTGTTCTCAGGAACTACTGGTCCGATTTGGCAAATTATTTCAGTGTTAGATAGCCCATTTATCTAGGAAAGCTATAGGCTATATATATATCGTCACGCTAAGTGTTTTCACCTAATATAAAACCTTAGGCGGACGAAGTTGCGGGCACAGCCTGTTATACATAAGAGCGAAAGGTCACCGATCACGGAATTTCGAAAACCGTGGGACGTACAAAGGTGATTCTTTGAAGGGATGTTGTTTTTAGATAGAACACGTCCATTGCGAGCGGATTTTTCGTTAGGGCAAGGTGAAGTAGATCTAGGTATTCTAGCAAGCTTACGCGGACGAAATCGCGGGAAACAGCTAGTTTGAAATGAAATGATTTGTTAGTATTGCATAGACTTTTTCGTGAAAAAATTTTGTGTTACGTAATTATATTTTTTTGGTGCTCCACTAAGCTTGCAGGCTTACACCAAGTGTGGGCACGATAATAGCCCAGTGGCGTCGGGGTGTAAACCGGCTACTTGTGGGTTACGGTCCATTACTTCTACCACGGAACCACGGGGGCTTTTGTATTTAAAGAAACTGATATATTATTAATCAAAGCGAAGTCTGTTTTGATACCGCAGTCACGGTTTAAATAGATCACTTTTTCTCGTGATATTTTTCAAAGGTCGGATATTTATTAAATGGTGCACTTGAAATGGCAGCGTGTATTCACCCTACCTTTGTAGTGCAAGTTTATTCAGGTCGTGATTGACTCGAATTAAGTCTATACTTGATCTTGACTCGACTAGACGCTTTAAATTTACTGGAAGGGAAAGTTCAATGCGATACCTTTCAGTTCGTGTCACGTTCTTATACCTTAAAGGCTGTATCGATTGACTCGGCTATAACCTCACTGATTATGCAATAAACAATACGAAAATTCGAACAACCTAAATGCATAAAAGGGTTAGGTCACAAAACAGGGAATCTCAAATAAAGCAACATTTACAATGGTGAAATTACGGGAGAAGGTGTAGGATATAGGTTATAGACATCCGTTAAGAATCGTGTCTATTAAATCGTGGCTACTATGGCTACTCATTTGGCAACCGCAGATATCCATGGCGACGTCGCCACGGCGTTTCGATAAGGAGCATTAAGCATTAGACCATCTAGTGGGGGAATAGTATTGAAATATAAACACTTTTTAAACATAACGGCAGTAAATATCACATCAAACCATTATAACCCAAACGTCTAATTCCATAGGATTTTTGATTTTAGATATGAATTTCGATTGATGGTCTTATGCAAAACTTAGCAGAAACCTACGGTAATGCCGGAGCAAGACTACAAAACTTTGGGCAGCTACACAAAGACCCCGGAAATGATCATTCAAATGAAGCTACGTCTGGCTTAAGAGTTGGAGAGTCGAGTACTAGGTCAAAAAGTAATTATTTTTTTATATAAATGATGTACATTACTTATTATTATTGAAATGACGCCCGATCAAGTATCGACTAACACCAGGATGTAATAATTAGCTATGAGCTTTCAATCAAATACGTGCCTGAGTCACGTATTTTTACACGACTTCATTATGAATCTGCGTGAAGTGACGTCACGATTTTTTCTGTTGCGCGTACCGAAAAACATGATGTCAGAACGGGCACGATTTTGCTTGTACGTACGTATGTGCGAATGTATTGGAATATTTTATTCTTTTGCAAACGTTCAAGTTATTTCAAATTTTATAACTTTCACTATGGGTCTTTACAAGAACCGTGCGAAGTGACGTCACATTTTTAAGTTAAGTTTTTTTTTAAATCTCTAGGCCAGAGCAAAAACAGGAAGAAAAATGAAAATGCGTCATGATATTGTGAATACTAATAGATATACATACGCAAGAACCTAATAATGGAGAAAAAAAAACCGTTACGTTAAATGAAATTTTTATTTCCACTGAATATTTTAGCGCCATCTGTTTAAATTTCTAATTTTAAAGGCACTTTAATAGATACACGCGCTTTTGGTCTGTAGCCGAATCACCGGTAATTCTTTTTCCTCACAATATCGCCGTGAAGTGCTGACAGTGGTGTCACGTCGTGTGATGGTATTGGTGTCGCGTTTCGTTTGGTATTAGAGTTTCCAGTGGCCCAAATCACTCCTTAAAGGCTGGACGCATCTGCGAGCCTCCTGGCAGTGCAGATGTCCATGAGCTGGTCACTTAGGGGAACATTTGTTTTTTTTATACAAGGTGGGCTTTAACGCACTGCCCCGTTCGCAATTAGGTGAACCGCCTGCCCGTTTGCAAATAATCATACCACATGCTTTCCAAGTGTTCGCGTTTCCCTTAAACGCTTTGAGAAAGTGGACACGGTATGTTCCAGTAATACTGTGGAGCAAGGTGGAGCAAGCTATTCGCAGTTTTAGATTTGAAAATTCTTTGCTTAATAAATGCTTTCCTAAATAAATAATATCACAGTCGAAAAAGTTCTTTACCTAGGCAGCAGCGAAAAGAAATAATAGGGGTGCATTATGTTGGGGAATTTGACAGGTAAGCAATACACTCGTATATTTATTCAAAAATGTTGGATCCATTTTCGCCTCCTTTCTCAGGCCTTTCACGTAACTAATAGGGCTGTTAGGTTATCGGTTTTACATACAGCCACCGTCGTCTGACCTCTGTAATCCTTTGAGGACGTATCCCCAATATGTTAAGTCGGAATAATATAATATCTCTCGTAATATAATAAAGTTGAATACATACTTTGTTTGTCTCTAGGAATGTGTTAATCTCGTGAAACTACCGATCCAATTTGTGCTTGTTTTTAGGGTTCCGTAACTAAAAGGAAAGGAACCAGAATAAACATATTTTATGTGCTAACCTTTAAACATATTTTTTTTAATTTTTTGTTTGTTATAAGTGTTTTTCTTTTTGTAGTGCTATTAATTTATTTTCTAGTTTTAATTTTTGTTCATATATGGCTGTCTCTGTCTGTCTCTCTGTTCAAAATCCTTTTTCCCAGGAATGCGTAGTGCTATAAAGTTGAAATTAGTACTAAATACTGAGGTTTGCGGTACCTTGAAGCTGTAGAAATATCAATTCTTTAAGTATATAAAATCAAATGCTATGGTCACTTATGTTGCATTTCCCATACTAGTACATTCGAAAAGGGAATTAAACCCTTATCTTGAGGTAGGAGTATAGGAAAAATTCCGAAAACCGAAAATTGTAGTTATATCATAGAAAAAAAATTGCAGTGACTTTGTCATATAAAAATTGTCTTACGAAATGTATAAATTCTAAAATAATCTGGTAACGTATTATGTGATACGGAACCTTTAGTCCACGAATCTGAGTCGCACTTGTCTGGTTGTTTTTTTTTTATAAGAAATCCTATTTATTTGGGTAAGTTTTAAGCTATTTAACACCACGCTACGTTCCCTAGAAGTCAAATAAAATGTCTGAAAAAGGGCAAAGCGAAAACAGAATCCTTACAGTGCGGTTGATGCGATGCAATTCTTTTTATTACGTACAACAATTGATTTTTTTTTTTGAAGTCGGAGGAAGATTCTTACGAAGAGAAAAAATAGGATCCTCACATTGGAATGGAATTGAAAAATATTAAATTCAAAACAAATAAACTCCCGGGCTTTTGTCAGTGAGGTTATAACTATCAAAAGAAATTAATAAATTCCATATAATTATTATTACTTAATTAGTTCATAGTTTATTCATATTTTCTTATGAAAAGCGAAATATCCTTCAGCCAACTACCGGCATGTGTGGCACTGAAAGGCTAATTTAAGCCACTTACCGCACCGGGTCCTGATTAATTCCTTGGGAGTTGTTGAGCTCGAACATTTAACCCGAATTTTTGACGGAGTACATTACGTTTCTCAACCAAATGCACGAGGTAGAGCGTGAAACGTACTTTAATTAGCTGACACGGCCTCTCGTTTTGGTTGTACGAACAAAGGTTCGTATGAAGCGTTGGTAATTCATTTGAAATTTCACTTACACGGGAATACCTAGACACGTGCGTGTATGATAAAATTGTGTGAATTTAAAATGTGAGGACATTGTAGGCTGAGCTATTGGCAGATACGGTTGTAGTTGTAGAAGAAGATAGTTCGTCTTTTGAAATACAAAATTTTCTTAATTACTGTATTGTGTATTTTTTTTTAAAGAATATTAGGAATACTCTTTAGGTATGTCTAATATTCCCTTTTCACCTCCTACTAAGCTTGTATTAGGAGTGACTGCGAAAATACCCCAACGGCGGTGGGGTTTGAAGCGGGTACCTTGCGGATTTCAGACCATACCTTATACCGCTTAGCTATTGAGGCTCTGATATAAAACGGCGTTGTTTTATTAGTTAGCAATTAGATGTTTAGTCACATATTTTTTTTTAGTTAGCGTTAACCACTCAATAAGCTTAAGAAGGAACTAAAGAGGTGGCTATTAGGAAATACGTACTATACTGTATACTGTTGAAGACTTTCTGCAAAATATGTCTTATTAGAGCCAGAGGATGAAGGAGGAGATACTAAGTCTAGGTATTTTGGTTTTATTTTTAATTTAGAAATTATTATTATTATGTAAAATGTAAATTATTGTTATTATTAATTATTATTTGCATGCCTATAAATTGTCAAAACATTGAAACAAATCCTACATATGCGTTACCTAATGTCACATGTTTGTATGCAAATAAATACTTATTATTATATTATTATTAATATTTTGTAATGCTCCTTTTTAATTCATTTATTATACCATAATTTATATTTCGCTTTTAGCTTTCTTTCAAACAATATAGAACATTCGCACTTTGGTCCACTAACGAAGGTGACAAATTTTTAGTTCAGTAAAATGAAATCTCAAGGTAAATAAAACGCGAGCCTGCTCAAAGCTAAGAGGATGTTGTAAAGCTAAAACTCATATCCTGCGGCTGAAAGCAAAAGAGATTTTTTTTTTGGCTAAAACACGAGCACACGTGTAACCTAAAATTTTTGGCAGAAAATTTCTCCCTCAAACTGGGGCAGGAAGTAAACGAATGCCCGTATTCCACTAGTCTTTTCTTATACGCAAATTTCTAACCATAGCTAATTGTCTGCGCTTATTCTAGAGTGGACTTTATAAGAATATATATTTTAACGCCCTTATTATTCGTCCGGTCTAATTCTGATTTATACTTTACATCGTCGAGGGTTTTCTAGTCTTAATTCTAGTACCGTTATTATTTTTACTATAATTTACTTTGTATAAGCTTAGTTAAGAATCAATTCACGCTAAAATAAGTATAGCGGGCGCAGAGAATCTTACGATTGTTTGCGCTTATTCTGGAGTGGACTTTAACGAATTTAACGTCCATTGTGACCATTCGGATATAAATTTTACTTAAACGTGTTACTAACATTGTTTATATTTATTTCGTCGATCGTCGGTCGTTTTTAAACATCTAGGGTCGTTAACGACCGCAATGTACCTACACTGGCTGTGCGCGCGACTTCGTCCGGATAAAATTAGGCCAAAGATTTAGATCCAATTTTATCCTGATGATATGCAATATATAGCCTTCCTCGATAAATGGACTATCTAACACTGAAAGAATTTTTCAAATCGTACCGGTAATTCCTGAGATTAGCGCGTTCAGGCAAACAAACTGGTAGCGGCTGCTACATAACAAGAAGGCAATGATGTCAAGTGGAAAATGTTACACCAAAGCAAACTAGATGGCGCTGTACGGATGACGACGACCGCAGTACAAGAACTAACTCACGCAAGCGAAGATAGGTCTGTTAATATTATTTATTAATTAAACTAGAACGGACATGCATCCACTTACATATACTAATTACAGGCGTAATTTTATAATTGATAATAAGTCTAAAGATAGAGGAGGTCATGGCCTTATCGGTGGTCGGCATTTCATTTGATCGCTGGGTTAAGTTGCTCTGGCTGCGACCGGGTGATAGATGGGTGACCCATTCTTGCACTGGTTTATATTTGATATCTGACCTCCTCTGTGTTTCTGAAGACACGTAAAACAGTGACTCGATTAATGTCACATTGTGGTATTAGTCGTAAGGTTGTGAAGATCGTGGGGGTTCCGAGGATGACGTCAGATGGCAATCGGCCATCGTAACTCGCCCCACAGCTATATCCTCTGCAATCTAAGCGGACCCTGGTACTTAACCTGGATAACGCTAGGAAGAAGAAGATTATAAGTCTAAAGATAGTTCTATAGATTCAAGACATGCTGACTGATTTGACATTTGTCCATACAACTGCAAACATTGTGTTATCTACTTTATTTAATTAGACTTTAAACATATAAAACCCTCTTCAAACACAACGCCACGCCAATTTCTCGTCCGCTAAAACACCAGCTCAGTTACCAAATGGCACCAACTAATCAGTATAAAGGCTACAACCAGCAGAACTCAGTTACAAGCCACTTCCGCATATTAAACGAGGGGTACTGGGGGAAGGGGGGTCAAGAGCCTTGTGACGGTACATATCAAAATTGAAATTTTTTTATTGAATAATAGCATGAATTTGAATTATTTTTTTATTTTTAAAGTAAGTGACGTCAAGAGGGAGGGGGTTTCGAAAGTGTGACGAGAACGGAGGGGGGATTCAAAAACTGGGGTGACGTAATTCATGGATGACGTCTTGCTGATACAGTAAGCGTTCGGCAATGAATACGTTAATACACTCCTTTCTTTCTTTCCCTTATTATTTTTTTCTAAAAAAGATATACTACGAATACTTTTGACTCGCC
The DNA here is from genome assembly GCA_024363005.1 of Charaxes varanes. Taxonomy (NCBI): domain Eukaryota; kingdom Metazoa; phylum Arthropoda; class Insecta; order Lepidoptera; family Nymphalidae; genus Charaxes; species Charaxes varanes. The sequence goes on along the minus strand of JANCMC010011927.1, from coordinate 2,420 downwards.
CGTTGGCGCAGTTGGCAGTGACTCTGCCTTCTGCTCTGTGGGTTGTGTGTTCAATTTCCGCCTAGATTCTGGGTGCATTATCTCAATGTATGTACTTATATATTTCTATAAATAATATATTTGTGTATAACAGGTGTCTGTTACCAATAACACAGGCATTATGAACTGATGTCCGTATATCCTATAGTCCTATATATTTTTTATTGTTAGTTACGCTTTTTACTCGTGTTACTACTATAATTGAGCTTTTTTAATAACTTGTGTTATAGATTGATATTGTGTTTGTTTCAACACATCTCCCGAGACGAAAATTACATTAAATTTTCGTTTCGGGGCTCTAAAGACTGGCAACCCTGAATTGGGGGTAGGAGATGCTAACAAGCGTTAAATTTTCTATGAATAAAGTAAACTCATTTTCAAAAATTGTCAATGATACGGAGGTTGTTTTATAAGTTAATCACTAAAAAAATAAAATCACCAAATAAGTATTTTATTTCTCGAAGTAATCACCTTGATATAAAAAATGGCGCTTGCAGTGGCGGCGCCAGACCATCATACGTGGACTTTCCCTCTTTAGACCTCTTTAGTTCCCTGTGAAGACAACGGTAAATTATATGAGTATAGTTAAACGAAAATTATTTATATTTAAGAAAAATGATTTTTAAAAACAAGCTTTTATTACTTGTTCCTAAATGAACTAAAAAGTTAAAAATAATTTAATTATGATAAGAAATACCTCATTTCATATTTACATTACAATCCATTTTTTTTTATATAAAAGCTTATTACATCAGAGAGATAAAGGTGTATATAATCTAGATTCTGGATAATACCCGTAAAGAACTTTTTTTAGGCAAGTGCGTCCCAACGTAGACCGCATCTACACTTTATTAAGTGTGACTGCGGTCAAGCGCTTGCCTATCTCCAATAAAAAAAAAGAACTACGTACTGGCGTCACTCTCGAAAGTGTATAAAACTATTTTGCCAATGTTTGATTTGATATTGACAATTTGTCACTATAATATCTTGATTTTGACAATGTTAATGTTTTTATTATTTTATTTATTTTTTGAGGGGAGATTAATTCCAACTTTAATATTAATTATTGGTTGGGGGTATCAACCAGAACCTCTTCTTAAACAAACAAATAATACTAAAAGTAAAATAGCATATTACAATAAACAGATATACCTAAAAATATTTGCCAATAAAAGTACATGTACGTTTTGGACGTATACGAAGGTTATTCTTTAGGGTACCAGTTGACATCGGAACTGGTTCGGTTTCCTTAACATTTTCGGTAACCGAATCTACTACAAGACTAGGCGATCTACCATCATTAGGCTCAATAATCATGTTATCATCCGATGAAGGCGTGGTTCTTATTTGAAGCTCTATAGAATACCGCAAAGAATTCCTCACTGGTAAAAGTTGGTCGATGTTTCGTTTCCATTCACGTCCATCAGACGCTCGGACCCGGTAAGTACAAGGTGCTTCCCGTGACAAAACCTGAGCCGGTACCCACTTATCCTAGCGGGAACTATAATTTCAAACTAAAACTGAGCTATCAACCTCTGCGCTTCTAATAAATCCAAGTTTTGCTCACCAGATCAATGTCGCGTTAATAAATAAACATATATATGACACACGGACGCCTGTACCTAAGGTAGACAACTTAATGCCTGTGTTATAGGTAACAGCCGCCTGCTATACACAAATATATATTTTTTAGAAATAACCTAGCTAGGATGATCAGCCTGTACTCTTTTATCTTCTATGTAAAACTTCTTTTACGTTTTATGTTAAAGTTAACTAAATAGTGTGTAAACATTTTTTTGAAAATAAAGATTTTATTATTTATTTATAATCGTCGTTAATGAGGAGGTCGTAGCTTAATCTGTGGCCAATATTTGAGTCAATCGCTAGGTTAGGCACTTCTTACCGCGGCAGGGTGATAGATAGATGAGGTCATCTATATAGTAGTAGTATATACCTAGTAGTAGTAGTTAGTATATACCTATATATATATATAGGTATATACTAACATTGGTATTCAAATATCCGACCTCCTTCGTGTCTCGGGACGTACGTAAAACAGCGTATCCCGATTAATGTCACCGAGTGATATCAATCGTGAGATTGTAGAGATTGTGGTATTGCGACAGAAGGCAGACAAAGACACAGCCACATCCTATGCAATTTAATTGGACTCTAGTACTAGACCCAGATAACGCTAGACGAAGGAAACCTCAATAGTTCAAATTGGGACTAAAATATTTACGTTTCCGTTCGACCCTGCTGGGTAATTCATTTATTCCTTTGGAGGGATATCCATAAAATCTTTAGTATTAATTAAAGCCAAAATATTTTCTTATGCCGGAGCCTGAAATAGATCAGCGAAACGAGTCACCTTAAACACA
>JANCMC010011875.1:0-13704 GCA_024363005.1 Charaxes varanes | reverse complement strand
TGAAGTGGCGGCAATGCTGTCACGTCTAGTGATGGTGTTGTTGTCGCGTTTCGTTCGTTTTGTGAGACTTCCCGGTGCCCTAAACTCGTCATTAAGGGCCGGCAGCGCATATGCTGGCCTTCTGGTCGTGCAGATGTCCATGAGCGCCGGTAGACACTTCGGTGCCTGCTGCCTGCTCGTTTGCCCCCTTGTAACATAAAAAAAAGTACAATTAAGAATCTTCTTCTTTGAAGTCAGTTGAAAAGAGAAGATGTTTGTAGTAATTCCTGAATAAAAAGGGAGGAAATTGATGTGTTTCGAAATTAAATTCTAGAGATTATTTATTCAGATTTACATTCTATTACTATTTACTACCAGAATACTCCGAGAAGAACCATTTTAATTCTGTAAAAAATGTAACATCTAAAATGCTAAAAAAGCCAATCACGAAGTCCTAGATTTTTGCAATTTTTTAAGATTTTTTCTTACAACACGCTGGCCTATAAAAATAAAGTGTAAAATACACAGCCTAAAGTATTTCAGAGTTTTGGCTATGATACTGAATTTATTTCATTTATAAAAATAAAAAGCTGTTCCATTGTATATCAACTAACTTAATCCGCCACTTCGCCCGCATGAATTCAGTGATTTTGTCAAATTTTGAGGGTTTTTATGTTCTTTGTGCGTTACTCTAATAATTTAGCTTAAAGCAAATCAGCTTTTGTTATTCTTTGTAAACTTGACTATCTACCAATGGAAGTCCCATCCAAATCGGTCCAGCCGTTTTGGTTTTGTAAGTATTGGTTTTGGTTTTGTAAGTGATATGGTTACAGTATTACACTTGACTGTCGTAAACATTATGGTAAGTTTCGGGGACTTAAACGTACTTTCGAGTGCTGGCTAATATTCGCTTATTGTCTTAACCATCTTAGGACCTTGCTATAAGCTAAAATATAGCTTTGAACGCAAAAAAAAAATGAAAAAAAAAATAACCACGAAATGCCAAGGCAAACGCCATGCAACTGTTTTTCGCTAGTAACGCAATTTTCGACGTTTAGCACCTATTTTTAAATTCAGCACTCAAATAGCAGGTAAAAAGTCATTATGGCATTTTCTGAATGCAAATTCCAGATTTCCGTTGCTAGCAAAATACAGCTCTTATTTTATGAATAAACTAAATGTCATTGTATTATGTTTGCAGACAGCACTGGTTAGAGGTCAGCGAGACAACAAAACCACAATCAAAAGAATGGCTTCCAATTTCCGGACATAGTAATAAAATTGTGCATCATACATTTTGTTTTATTTTTATGATATCGTTATATTATGTAGACTCAAGATATTAAAATATTCATCTTTTTCTAAATAATTATGAAGACATATTCCTCTCAATATCATAAGTATTTGTATTTTTATGGATACATAATATAAAAATTGCAAAATAAAGGGCTAAAATCAGTTTTTACGACCATGATAAAATATGAGAAGAAATTAAAAAAAAAACTTTTATATTAAAATTATTTATTAATTTTTTTTTCAATATGGCAACTCTAATAAAAGTAAAAAATTATAAAAGTTATACGTTGTTCCTTACAAATTACAACAAAAAAACTCTACATTTACAATAAAATTTGGTCATAAGTGAGATTCTAAGAGACGAATGCTATGGATTTAAGCCTAAGTATAGGCACATGGAACGTTTAAAGAGAGAGGCAAAAAAATATTTTCCTACGTACAAATATTTCATTTATACAGTATTATTACATGACAAATTTATAATTTACATTATTATATAAATGCTATGTTAGAGATAATTTAAAGGTAAATATATATATAAAATACATACATATTTTCGTACATTTAAAGGAAAATGTTTTACGGTGGAAGATTTTAGCAATGGGTTTATTATACAATTCAAAAAATGACAGTAATCATTAAAAATACTACAAATATATGTACCGATACATAAAAGATAATTATTTTTTGATATAAAAGTTAATTTTAAGAGTAAAATAACGTTGAAATTTTACACAGTAATTTACCTATAATAAAAAGTAAAAATTAAAGCGGCTGCTTTCAAAGAAGAAGTGTATCTTGACCAATCGTTTAGAATTTGGAAATAAATAGCATCCTAATATAGAGTTGGAATAAATGGAATAAAGTGGAACTCAATGAAATAATTACTTTTTTCATAGTATGCAAGTATATAAACCTTATAAGGCTGACAGGCGTAACAAATAAATAAATATCATACAATAACACTAGTATAGGGTTTACGTATAGGTTTAGGTAACAATAAACACTCAAGAGGACGTTTATAGTAAATCCATCTGTAATGTTTTGGCTATTTAAAGATTTTTTTATGTCTAACATAATTTATACATATTGTATCGTTAAGGGGCCATCCATCATTTACAAAGTCAAAAGATTTGTGACGTCACATATTGAATTTTCTTTTGTTTTTATTAAGAACATAAAAAAAGGAAACTGGCTTTTTTAATTATATAATGTCACACCAAGGGGGAAGGGCTTCGAAAATGTGACAACCTATATGACAAGGACGGAGGGGGGAGTTAAACGTAAAATTGATGTCACCTAAATTAACGGATGACCCCTAATAAGTGACAAAACTAATTATAATAAGGTCATTTCCCAAATTCTAAAACTGAAACATATAAGTACATATACTCTATATTTACGTTACATCTATGGCAAGTGTCGATTGGTCCGATATTACAGCAATGATTTACTGATTGAGGTTTATGTACATACTTTAAAGAGGTACCATTTAACAAAAGTCAGCGTCACAAGGGTCCAGCGCGTAGTTTCATTGTTCGTGGCCGAGTTCCTGGAGATGCTGTTTTTCTTCTTCTTCGCGCTGCAGCAGTTCCCTTTCAGCAGCAATCCGTGCGTGCTGCTCGGCTATCACTTTGAAGAGCTGCGAGTGTTTCGCCGCGGCTGCAGCGACTGCTTCTGATTGGCGAGGCACGTAGGTATCTGGAATTTATAAAAAAAACTTGACTTGATCTTGACTTGGACTTGAACTTGAAAATTGATTGTAGACCAGTAAAGGTTGCCGCTATCCTATCTAACTTAAATATTGCACATATTTAAGTTAGATAGGATAAAAAGATTATTATTAAAGTGCCCATTTTTATCCTCTTTATCGTCGAAGGATTTGTGCAGACTTATTTATTTATTGTAATTTATTTATTTATAAGAAATTACAAGTTTGTTTCTAATAAATTAACATAAAAAAACCAATGCGGTTTGTCCTTAGTGTTATTATCCCTTTTTATTATTCCTATACAATATATAAAAATAAATCCGTATTTCCCTTGGTCATCACGCGTGAAGGGCTGAACCCACAGATCATAGAAATATGATCTGAGGCTGGATCAATGTCGCTAATTCTTTATTTGTTTTTGATTGTCAGAAGACTCTTTTGATAGAAAAAATCAAGAAAATTGCGCGGCAATTAAAAAAATTAAAAATACTGAACCACCAAATTAAATTATTTGAATATCGTTTAAAACAGATGAGGTTATGGATGCGGCGTTCGGTCGAAGATATTTATTTTAAAAATTTATGCACGCGCATAACTTCCAAAGGAATACACCAAAATTGATAATATTTTTATTTTGTTCTGTTTGTTATTGTTAGGACAAGGTTTGTATACTTAAAAACGTCTGTCTATTATGCGAACGGAATGGAAGGGAGAACGGAGAACGGAACGGGAATAATATTATAGGATAACCCAACGTTCGGATAGGACAGCGTCTGCAGGGTCCGCTAGTATTGTATATTCACAAAACAAGCGCCTGATTGTACGAACTACTTAATCCATTTACATTTAGAATTGCTATATTAGGGCTCACCATCTGGGAACGGGTGCTGGGCGTGTTCTTCGGCTATTTTGGCGTAAAGTTGAAAATGTCTATCCTTAGCTTTGGCCACTGACTCAGAGACTGTCGGGTGTTCAGGGGGTACATCACTAAGAACTGGGTGGAAGCCATCTTTGTCGGCCACGTAGTCTACCGTACGGACCTTGTGTCGAGGATCTACGTATGAGAAGGTGCCTGGAAATTAAAAACAAAAAGGATTAACTTAATTTCTTGGTAAAGTCATAATTGCTAAAATTCTCGACCAGAGAGAAAAAAACAGAACATACCTACTTCTAAAATATAAACATAATTTTCATTTATATATTGCCAACAGCCTAAGAAAGAATGATAAATAAAAGATGGGTGAAGTATCAAAGGGATTCTTTGATCTAGTCGGGTAATATTGATGCATAGTGCGGTCGGCTGCTGCGCGCGGGCAAAAGGGAAAGTGTTCGCTTCCTGCTCGCTCGCGGAAGCTATTGCCACTGGGTTTTTTTTAAAGAATACTCAAAATACACATGTCCCTCCTGTTACAGTAACTGAGTGGATGCGACTGTAGCCAAGCGGAGTCTGAGCTTGAGCCGGTTCATACGGATTGCAGGGTACTCTATCCAGCGTCGCGTTATCGAGACTATTCAATGTTTTATTACAATTGATTATATAATAAACTGGCTGATTCCCGCGACTTCGTCTGTGTAAAATTGCGAGAGCCCTTTGATCTTAACCTGGCTCTATCGATAAATCCTCAGCGGATGTTTAAAATCTATAACATACATCTTTGTCAAATTTCATCATTACATTTTTATTTTTTATTTTTTTATTTATCAACATAAAGTACACAATTAACAATAAATAATAGCATTATAAAAACTACAAAAGTTTGTCCTTAATGCTAGTACAATTACGTTAAGCTTAAAATATAGAGAAAATATGAAGTGACGTACAGAAGTTAATAAATGTCATGACATGTCCCACGTCCACGGTTTTCAAGATTTCTTGTTAGGTGACCGTCCGTAAAAATGTACTCTACGAGTTATCTACGACCATTTGTAATTGGAATAATTATGTACAAAAAAGGGCAAGGGAATTTGGGTATTGGAAAATTGGGGAAAGTGCTCCGTTCGAAAAGCCATTTGGCGTATTAAATGTGCCACTCCGGGGATTAGAACCGAGGGGCGGCGGCGACCTCCCCGAACTACATTTACCCCACTAATCCTGCGGACTTAGTTTGTATGTGCATTGCACGATCGGCCCTTCCCTTTTAGTCCCGTAATGGTCCCTTAATATTAGCTCAAACAAAGGCGTGGAAAATACGTAACACTATCTGTTACCCCACGGCTTTGCCCACCTTAGTGTTTGTGAGCCTTAATTGTTAAGGGTGTACAAAAAAGGTTAATGTACAAAACAAAGGAGAATAAACCTGTTAAATTTTAATTGATTGCAATTAAAATTTAACAGGTTTATTCTCCGCTTTTTTATTCTCCCTCCTATCGATTTATCGATTTATCGAATTCTGTGAAAAACATTTCCCCGCAAGATTTAAACTTACATCCAGATTGTCTTGATTTTGAGCTCGCTCAAAGGCCTATTAGCCGCTACACACGTTTCGATAAATCGTTACGAAAAACTGTACAGTTTTATCGTAACGATTTATCGTGTGTATGAAAAGCCGTTGTCGATTAAGCTGCACAGTTATTTTTCAACGATTTAACTTTACACTTTTTTCGCAATGATTTATCGAAACGTGTGTCGCGGCTATTATACATTTTAAAATGATCGATTAATTAGTTAACGCAATAAACGTCGGTATTAGTAATAGCGGCAAATATGTGGATTCAAGTAGCCCAAGATAGGAAAGAATAGTTTAGGAGGAGGGAGGCTCAGTAGTTAGTTGCCCAGCTGTGGGAGACAATTATGGGCTACTAAGAAAATTAGTTATAGTTCGTCTGATGTCTGTTTTGCGATTTCCATTTATAATTTTCATCGAGGTTAGATTTTTCCATTTTTTTGTAACGAGCACTGAGTCGTCCTGTTCCGGCATTTTGTGTCTCGGGCGACACTAATTACTACTCACGAGGTAAAGAGACCCTTGTACTGCACTTTTCGCGTTCCGTTTCGCCGTCGTAAATGAGTTTCTAGTATATGCATTCATACGGCTTTTTATACGCTGGTGATTAATATTCACACAGATAATAATATTTATTTATCTATTTTATTTTACAAGGGGAAAACGAGCTTGCGGTATGTGACTACAGACGCCCATGCACATCTGAACCACCAGAAGGCTCGCAGATGCATTGTCGGTTTTTAAAGAGGGGTTTGGGCCAACAGGGAACTCTCACAAACCGAACCAAACGAGACAATACCATCACTTGACGTGACAGCATTGTCGTCACTTCACGCTGATCTTATGAGAGAAAGGGGTACTGATACTCGGACGCGCTGGCCCAATTCGGCTGCAGGCCATAAAAAACTGCTAGCGTGGCGCTACCTCTAATTAGAGAAAAGATAGGACTAAAGGAATAAGGGATGGAGTAAAAGGATATAAAGGTAGATTGAAAGGAATTAAGGATGCGGATACTACTGTCACGAACGATGTACGGGGAGTGACAATAGCAGCTAGGGTAGTCCCGGGTGTAAGCAGTTATCGGATAGATAAAGAGGAAGATCCACACCCTGGTAAAAGTTTCTTTAAGTATATATTTAATTCGAAGTGTTATTATGTATTCGCAAAAAAATGATTTTTATATAGTAATAATATATATTCTGTGATTTGCCATCTCTATAAATGTGTCCATGACATTAAAAGCTCGAATCAGGCAATTAACTTTGATCTGATTCAACTCTGAGATCACCTGTGTCCGTGGCTAGATACGAATATGGTTCTTTAGTCTTAAATATACATATGTGTAATATATGTTAAGACTTCATAACCTTATTTGTTGTTTGCTGATGTAAACCCACACGATCTAATATCTAAGTTACATAAGCAAGTAACGTTAAAATATTTTATCACTTATCATCGAATACAGCCTCTGTAGTTGAGCTTTACGGTACAAAAAATGGACTAAAATCTATGATATATTTAGTATTATATTAGACACCGTAGGTATATTGTCATATTCACTCTATTGGAGGAAAATTGGATACTTGACGTACTTATAGAAATAATTCTTATACTATTAGTATTCTGACGAAGAGGAGTTTTGGGTGTTTATTATTGTTTTATTTATGGTTAAAATATTAATAAATCTTTGCAATTATTCGTTTTCCCTCCGAGTTCGTCGCAGATGTACGATTGGTAATACATAACATATATAAAAGTGACTGGTCAACTAATACGATATCTCCAAAACCCCGGGACGAACAATGACGAAATTTGGCAAGGAGATATGTAGTTTATAGTTAGTATACATCCGCTAAGAAACGATTTTTCGACAGGGCCAAAGGTATAAGGGTTCTCGCAATTTTACTCTAACGAAGTCGCGGGAACAGCTAGTTCTACGTAAAACATAATCTTTATAACAATGCTCGCATTTCTCACTGGAGCATAAATAAGAGTGGTCTCAGAAAACCGCTAATAAGAGCTGTGTGGGGTCGCCGTCGAGGGATTATGTTCAAGAAAAGTACAATAATTTTTCATTTTCCCCGAGCTCATACCTATTATCAATATTTTCCTTTGTAGGAAATTAATATCTATTGTATACTTTATTCTTAACAATGTGCCGGCTTGGTCTCTTTTAAAAAGCCTTTAATGCTCGAAGGGCCGCTCTAAACTACAATGTTAATAATTCAATACCGACTTTTGCAAACAACATAAAGATTTGTTTTTAAAACTACCGTAAACAGTAAGTATTCATTTCTGATGTCATTTTTAAAAGTTTTTTATAAAATTGCGTATACTAATTTTTAGTTTAAACCATATTTGGGGATTCATAAAGCTTGCCTTATATTTGCATTACCCTCTAAGAAAGCATAATGCTTTTATAATTACTGGCTGTAAGTAGCCTAGCTGGGTAAGGGCCTGAACGGAAAGCATTACAAATTTCGGTCCGATCACTCGTACCTCGATGAGTAATTAAACTATTATAATTAGGAAAATAGTTGTATGAAAATTGTCGGTCACAACAAGTGCCATTGCCTGACAGCGTCGGCCCCCATCAGCTTAATGTAATTAAAACATGGCCGGCGTTCGCGTCAACTAACCCCCGCGATAAGAATATGATGACACGACGCACTCGCTTCGTTAATTACGTAAATAAATTTTCACGATAACGTGCATAGTTTGAATTAAACCAGCTCTAGGTATTTTCCAAAGAACCTTATACATTGATTTGTGAATTTTTTTGTAGAGGTTGCTTCACACCCTGCCAAATTGCAACAGAGACTAATAACTTCAGGAAAGGTTCCGCTGGTTTATCTTCATGCCCACCACTAAGCGCTTAAAAAAAGATTAACTGGACTAGTAAAGAAAACTCTGCGGATATTTCCATGCCATGCCTGACATGGAAACATCCGAAGTGACAGGGGAATATGAAATAAGGTTTTAATAAGTAGGTCGGGGAACAAGAAGAGATATTTTGCGTAATTCTATGAACTGAATATAAAGCTGTAATAACGTCACCGAACCCCAGAATTGCGCTGAATTTTTTTCCAGCCTCAGCGCATATTTCGCTCTGAAATCAAATCGTTAGTATAGAGACTCTATAAAAAATGCTATAATAAATTTTTTTTTTCTTCAAAGCTAATTATATATAAATAAAAGAGTTCTGCGATGGAGAAAAGTAAAATCTTCTAAACGTAAACATTTCTATTTCAGGAAACAACCAAAGACGTTCGCGTTCGATCATTGTTTCTTTTCGCTGGACCCAGCACTGCCACACTTCGCCTCCCAGAAGACCGTCTTCGAATGCCTCGGCCGGGACATCCTCGACAACGCCTTCGAAGGCTACAACGCCTGCATCTTCGCATATGGACAAACAGGTTAGTGCAAGTTTCAACATTATCTAAACACCTGAAAAGAAAGAAAGAGCCGTAGCTGAGACTATTTTATATAGAGTAGCGAAATGTGTATTTTTGTAATGCCGGAGCCAGACACAGCTTAAAGAATTTGTACATTTTTGTCCTTAAAAATTAAAAAGTACTACATAACTTTGTGCAGCTACACAAAATCCCAGGCCACACTACATCATCATCGTCCACAGTCCTTTTTCTCCCACTGCTCGGCAAAGGCCTCTGCTCGCCCGTACCACTATTTACGGTCCTGAGCCGATCTGGACCAGGTTTGACCCGCGACAGATATTATTTCGTCGACCCATCTGGTTGCTGGCCACACTACATGTTCATTGAAATGTTCAATCAAATGAAGCTATGTATAGCTCCGGCATGAGATAAGATACATTTAATTTACTAAAGAACGGGGATAATGTTATAAGATCTTAGAGTATATTATATGTTATTCAATCAGAAACTTGGCAAGATATCTCGTTTTTAGTTCATGTTCGCGGGGTTGTTACCCTCTGCGACTTGGCTAACTGAACAACATTTTAAGGAAGGTGCGCTGTAGGTGGGTAGATAGGGATGACATTGACACATGAAATAAGAATAAGCTTAGTAAACATGACCAAAGAAAAAGGTGTTAAGGATCGAGCTAGTGAGACGAAACGTCATGGAGCCAAATTTGTAAACAATTGTATTTCTTACAAAAAATGTCTTCATATTTTTATTGTGACTTGTTTATTTTGGCCGCTAGAGCGAAAAAACGATTCCAGCCCTTTTTAAATGTAGCGTATGATGCCATGGCTGTAGAGTCCTGAAAACTTGGACATAAACTCTTCATAGCACCTCCTCCCCGATTATGAAAAAAAAAAAATCTGCCTTATGAACCTTGGTCGGTTTAACTTTTTAATGGACTATTTGGTTTTTAAAATAGTTCAATAATGGGATTGTACAAAATGTATTCCGTATTGCTACTACTATATATTGTATAGATAAGTGCTGTGTTAAAGCGCCTCAGTACAAGTACGGTTTGGCGAGAGATTTATCTGCGCGTCAGTCCGCCACCCCGCATCTTGTAATTTTAATCTTATTTATAGCCGCCCCTCTATATATTGTACTTAAAGTTGTTCCATGTTTTTAGAGTTCCGTAGTCCTACAAGGAACCCTTAGATTTTCGCTCTGTCCGAACGTCTGTTCGCCCGCAAGGTGATCTCCTAGGATTCCCAGACTATTAGTTGTAGACACTTGAAATTTTCATTGTTGATAGGACTTGCTAAAAACTTGATGGTGAGTTTTTGGGAAAATTATTTGGTGCGAAATTGGAATAGAACATTTGAAGTTCCTTTAACAAATACGTTTACCGCATATCAGATATGGAACCCTTATATGCAAGCGTGTTGTGACATGCTCTTGTCGTGCCACTCTGTTACAATTTTAAAATTATCTTCACGTAATAATAACTTTTCTGACCGTTATTATCGGGTTTTCTAAAGTGGCGTGTACAGAGGTAACTTCAAGGCGAGCAAATGTGATCCTTACTAACGAATGGACCTTCTGATCGTTAAAGCCTTTATTCTTAAGAAAGAAATATACAAAAGTGTTACCGTTTAAATCGAACTGCTCGTTAATAGATAGTGAATTTTCTTAAAAGTAAAAAAGACTCTTGTAATGTACTTAATATAAACAATATGCATATCCTTAATTCTGACTATTCTTAGTACCATTGTAAAACTCCTTGAAATGTATTATGAAACTCGGAAATTTTGGGTTTGTTTTATGTACATTACATTAATCCGCACCAACCATAACCACGGCCCTGCGGAGATTTATTCGCATCCCGCGGACTCACCGCAATCGGATATTTTCGGCTATTTCTCCCGTTGAAGGGAACATATATTAAACGCTTATTTTTAAAAGTAACGAGGGTACGAGAAAATTTAAATTTTCCTGCATTGGGAGTTTTAAACGCAAATGTGTCTACTCTTATTTTTGCTACTAAAGCTTTTTTATATAATAGCCCCTGTAACAAGTATTGGGGCATCACGTATGTTTTAATTTTATAACAGTGATTCCTATTGAGATTAAATTTTGCTTACTCATTTAGTTTGGATAATAATACGGTCTGACTGGCCCATTGTGCACGCTGTTTAGTGTCTAGCTTCCTGGTTGCGGGTTCAATTACAGCCAGTCTGAGTGTATAAATTTATTAAATATATATATGAAAACGTTTACATAAAAGTCAGCTGTAGAAAGAAATATTTTTTATGAAAAATAAATAATTTTATCATATGATATCCTAATTAGAAAATTTCAAAAAACTCAATCAGTATCCTCGTACAACACCGTTGCTGATACACAGAAAAGTCTGACTGAATTTTGTCAGGTCAATATGACGTAGCGCCACGCTTGCGGTTCTTTTGGTCTGCAGCCGGATTAGGCCAGTGCGTCCAGATTCCTGTACCTCTTACTCACATAAGATTGACGTGAAATGGCGGCAATGCTGTCACGTCAAGTGATAGTATTGTTGTCGCGTTTCGTGCGGTTTGTGAGAGTTACCGGCGGCTTAAACCCCTATTTAGGCCCTCAACGCAATATTCGAGCCATCTGGTGAGGCAGAAGTCCATGGAAGTCCATGGTGCGTTGGTAGTTACTCAAAACCGCCTTTGCCCGCTTGTTTGCCCTTTGTAACCTAAAGAAATAAAATGTATTTTACTTAAAAAAACTTGTCGTAATTTTCTTTAGCAAATACAAAACATAACTTTTAACTCTCTCCTAGGTAAGCGACAAGTAAAAAAGTAATTCCGCTGAAGTACAACTTAACCTTCGCAGATAAAATAAAGTGGAAACTTTTGTTTCGGAAAATTTTTCTTTGTCAGCATTTTTACTGTTTCATATAAAAATGTAGTCAGAGAGTGTAGGAATTTTATCGCGTAGTAAAAAGAGATTTAGCTACACCGCGGTCTGTGCGAATGAGAGTTCATGGAAATACTTGAATTTTTTCACCTTTTTCCTTACCACAACAATGAAACATTTATTTTCGGTAAATATTACAAGCAGCTATTACAATTAGTAACACAAATAAATACTAAAAAAAAGAAAATGAATGCTGAAATCAGTATATCTATATCTCTACTTAATATATAAAGCTGAAGAAATTTGAAAAATTCTTTCAGTGTTAGATTGATTTTTTTTTTTACCTAATTTTACGCGGACCAAGTCGCGGGCACAGCTAGTGGTATAAATTTCTACAGTTTTGATTGTTGGTACATATCGATTTTCTATTTATAGCAAGCACTGCAATAACTTAGTAGAGGGGCATGCATTTTTAGACTGAAACATCTCTAAATGCTTATAGAATAGCCAATTGAATAAAGAAATTTTATCTTGACTTTTTGTCTTTACTTTGAATGAACCCAACATTGTTCTAGGACTGTTGTTCGTTTTCCTTTGTGCGCCATTTATTTCTCGGTACAAAAATTCGCTGTAGTAAATAAATTACTTTTCACTCGAAACCTTTGCGTTAGAATAATTCTTCGTGCATTTCTCTGCTTCGTACAAAATTAACACTGAAAGCATACTATTGTAGAGCGAAATCACGCCGAGTGTAGTTTTATACGTCGCTCGTGCTGCGAGTGTAGAAGTGCAGTACTACTGGAAATAATTTAGCTTTGCTTTCTCTTTACACAAAACAAAGCCGTAATCAACCCCAGTCGACGTTTCAGCTCGAATCACTCCCCAAGTGACTCTAAGTACTGACTACTAGCTCTAGGTTTTTTGCGTTATTGCGTCCTTATAAACGTCGTTTTTTCAAATTATCTACACTTATCTTACTTTTAAATAAGTGGAATTCATATTTTATATACATAGTCAAGGGAGGTTTTTATTCCTATATTATGTCTTATAGAGAAAAAAATATATATATATTTTTTAATTCTATTCAATATTTCATAGCGTTCAAAAGTACAGTTATAGGGTAAATTGTATAGAGTTTTTTGCGGGAAAACAATCCGCGACATCTTTCGCAACGCCCTGTCGTTTCCTCGTCGACGTAACCTCGAGAGGGGCGATATTAAAAATTCCCTCATGTTATAGAAACTGGATGTTTGACACGAGCGGGGAACGCCGCGGAGGGTACATAATTGATTTCAGATATAACAAGATGTGTTTTAAGAGACTTCAGGCAGAACCTACTAAAAATATTGAATGAATGAATACACTTTATTGTACCACAACACAACGTACAAACAGAAGGATAGACAATGCAAATGTATACAAAATATTGCAG
Organism: Charaxes varanes; assembly: GCA_024363005.1. Classification (NCBI taxonomy): domain Eukaryota; kingdom Metazoa; phylum Arthropoda; class Insecta; order Lepidoptera; family Nymphalidae; genus Charaxes; species Charaxes varanes. The sequence goes on along the minus strand of JANCMC010011875.1, from coordinate 558 downwards.
TACAATCGGCGGTCTTATCGCTTCAGGGCGATTTCTAGCTTAGTTTTGTACTTATTCTTCTTTATAAAAATATATGTTTGAATTCTAAAAAAAATTCTATTCTTTTCTAATTAATTTTTTTAAGATTTTATGTTAACTTATCGAGGTTTAATGGAAATACACACAAGTTATATGTATCGAAATGTCGATACAATAAAATAGCTTCTATCTGTACGTACCCGTTAAAGATATCCCTCATAGATACAAATTGTAACAACCACTGAGGATTTTGCCGGCAGCGTATAAAACTGTTACCATAAAATCGATATCCCCCACGTAAATTGTTGTAATCCCAAATTCCCAACTTCTCACTAGAGCATTACAAACAAGTAAATTGAAATAAAAACCTCATTATAAAACACATTTGTGTATACAACTATATATTCAATAATGCCAATAACATTATTGTATACAATAATATATTCAAAAGTGACTGTTATATTACAATTTACTTGTTTGTAACGCTCTATTGTAAAGCTGGGAATTTGGAGTTACAACTACTTACGTAGGAGGTATGTA
>JANCMC010011871.1:0-11174 GCA_024363005.1 Charaxes varanes | reverse complement strand
GCCTCAACGCACGTTTCGCTTCGACACCGAAGCATCATCAGGAGATAGACTCTACAAAGGTTATTCGTAAAGAATTAATTTTAAAAGAACAATTAATTTAATTTATTGCATGATGTGTTCGCTTCAAAATGTTTGTGCGTACACGCTATATTATTTTATAAGTGTTATTTCAATGTTATTTTGTACGTAATAAACACTAGTTGGCAAATAAATATAAAAATAAAAATTATAATAAAAAAATAATTATTACCTGATAGCGTCGATCTGGTCGAAATTCGGTTATAAATCTTTGGATTTGCGTATTCTGTGTACAAAAATTTAACTCTTTGTAGAATATATACATTGTTTTATTTGACAATTAATGTGCATACGGTCGCCATGTTCACGCTTTGACACAATCTTATAGTAAAATGTACATGTGTATGTGTAAATCGTTTTGCATTGGTGTGCTTGAGGTCTTATTTTAATAATTTCATGTACCCGAATTTTAAAAAAATATTACCATTCGCACGCCGTCTTTTATATATCAACGAAAATGGTACCTACGGCTTTGGTTTCACGCATTAAAATTCTTTTTTTTTATAAAAATAATATTAAGAATACTTCTTAGGTATGTCTAATATTCCCTTTTTCCCCTCCTACTAAGCTTAAATTAAAAGCTTGTATTAGGAGTGTGTGCGACAACGCACGCTCTACTTATTAATATACAGTTATAATTTTTATTAAACAAAACTATTTGAAAGGTCGAAAATTTTAAGAAATTTTGCAACATTATTTGTTTCATTTTAATAATACATATTTGGCCCAAAGACATTACAGTATTCTATACGAAATTATTTTCATTCATCTCACTATTTTTTATATTTTTTTAATTCATTTATTTCTTATTTCGCATAAAACTTTCTCATACATAACTGTATCTACAGTTATGAAAGTGTGTAAGCACTCACCTCCTCTTTTAACATTTCGCCATAGTAACACAATGTATATACCATAATCTGCATTGTTAAAACTGTCATCAAACTGCTGCCAATCTCGATCATACCGCTTGCTTCCTATTGGATATAGGATAAAGATTTAAAACATCCCAGTAAAATATTATCATACAAAATGTTGCTAAGACGAGATTATATAGCTCTCAATAGTTGTCGGATCTCACGTAGAGTCAAGCTTCTAACACGAAATTAATATTCAAATAGCCACGATTACTACAGTACTCTTTATTACTACATAGACTACACGGAAGTTCAGCCATTTATTACTTAAGTTATGCTTTTATGCTCATGATTTGTATAACATAATTTCGATGTTTCGTACATAACTGGGGTCTCGCAACGACTTCAATACATCCCCTAATTAAATACTTCGGCCCAATTGGTCTGTTTCTTAAACTGGCTTTTTTGGTGTAACCTTTGGTACTGATTTTGATATCATTTTCACTGGGATTGTTCTGAAGTGGCCGATAATTCTACGACAAAATTTTTTGGAAATATCGATAAAAAATATTTTTAAGGTAAGATTGAATGTTTCTTAAATGTTACACGTAATACTTTAAGGAGAATTATCTTTGCAACAATCTCTTTACCGGTTCGAATAAAGGCCTATTTACATGAATTTAAATTGCTAATACTTAAATATACCTCACATTAACAAATACGAACGGATAATAGAGAGAAGAGAGAATTTTTTGTGCGCGCACCAAAATTTATTTTCATACTCTCTAGATACATAAATATGTAATGCCGGAGCCAGACATAGCTCAAAGTGTTTGTAGATTTTAGTCTTTGACGGCTACAAAGTACCACAAAATTAGCATAGCTGTATAAAGTGTCCGGCCACACTACATGATCATTGAAATGATCATTCAAATGAAGCTATATCTTGCTCCAGCATTACGATATTGATTAAAGGTAACGTTTCAAAGGCTTTTTAAAGGACCTAACTATCCGACCATATTACACATAAATTTAACATGATATTTGAGTTGAGAAGCGCGAAAATGTTAGCCCAGCAGGAACAGGATTTGACACTATTGCCTTAGGGATTTTATATATTATTGAGGCTTACATTATAATTGAATAAGTATTGAAGTTTAACTTTAGTAAAGTCTATTAATGTATTGAATAGAAGTGAATTAATGTAACTAAGTTATTTGATTATATTACAATATATTATAGAATAATATTAATGTGTTATAAGAGCACCGTGTTATAGGGAGATTACAGTACATTCTTATTTTAAAATGGGTGTAACAATTTTCGCACTCTATTATATATCGTAACAAAATAGGAAAAATATATATATAATAATTTATAGTGCGTTCAGTCTAAAAATGCACGCCCCTCCAAAGTATTCACCTCTACATTCAAAAGACTCATTACCCGCAAGCTCGTCAATAGCATTGGCTGTTTAGTCATTCGCTTTCACACTTGAAAATAATGGAATTTAGTGGAGAGGCGAGCATTTTTAAACCGTACGTGCTCTACCAACATACTATATTTACCACATTTATTTCTCATGCTCTCAACTACTGTTATCTGATAAAGCCAAATTGTTATCAATAACAAATTAAAATTTTATGCCCCTTTAAATTATCTGTATTAGTTTGTTATTACATAATTGATTATAGATCAATGCTAAGAATCTAAGATATAAATGGAATTTGACAAGAAATTACTTAAGAATAAAATATTTTATCATAAACTTTTGTTAATGATATAATGAAGAATCCATCCGTCCGTCCTTCCGCAAGGTGGTCCCCCTATAGGATATCCCCTCCAAACTAGTAGAGTATAGACTGTCTTGAAATCGTCCATGTCGATAGGACATGCTAAAAATTCATTTGGAATTTATTATAAAACAAAATTGAACCCTTCTAGGGTTCAATTTTGTTTTATAATAAAATATAATCTATATAATTATAATCATAAGCGTGTCTTAACACGTTCTTAGTCACTTATGTATATTCAAGTTAACGCATTTCCATTTTCAAAGACATCCTTAGTTTCAAATTTTCACAAATTATTTATGTATTTTGAGTGAACTGAACTGAAGGAAAACAATTTTGAACGATGTTCCAGTAAAGTTGAAAATTATTATTCTTCAGACAAAGGATTGTCTAAAGATTAATAATTATCAACTTTACATGTAATCATAAGAACAAGGCTTCGTCCTAATAGAACGAATGCGCGATGTGATCGAACTTCTTTCGTACGAACGTTCGATCGAACGTTCGTATGTCTGAGAAGTGTCCTAATCGAATACGAACGCTCGCAACTTCAATTAGGACACTTCCTAAACATCCATATATCCGATCGCACGTTCGTACAAACTAAGATCGCTCGCATCGCGCATTCGCGTTCTATTATGACGACGCCTAAAACAGTCTTATAATATTTCACTTCACTCTCAATAAGAAATGGGGAGTTTGCCATCGCGCGTTGGATGTATGCAGTTGACATATATCGTAACCGCAACAAAATAATACATTTAGAGATGGAACATAACACACGAAGTCTCAGAGATATGTCTGTGTTAATGTAATAAACTATGTGAAACTTGTACAATCTAAGTTAGCAGTCGTTGTGTGCATGAGTAATATGTTGAACTGGCCTAACCACCGCAAACTGTTCCGAACTTGCACCTTATTAGGTATTTGTGCCTCGCAACTTTGCCCGAAATGACTTAAACGTCGCGCGTCGCCCTAATAGAGCGCGAATGCGCGATGTGTGCAAAATTAGTTCGTGCGAACGTGCAATCAAGCATGTTGACGTCTAGAAGTGTCGTAATTGAAGTTCGATGCGTTTTTTGTTTCGTGCGAAATAGGTTCGCTCGCAACGCACATTCGCCATCTATAACGACGACGCCTTTACTTGTCTCGTGATCTTAGTTATGTTAAAATTATCTGTCAGTTTTTAAAAATATGTACTAATGATCTAGACAATTTAGATTAATATAAGTAAAAAATTCATTAAAATTTTAGCTTATACAAGGTTTTATAAGAACGTGTGAACGTGAAAAAGTGTATTTAAGGTAATTAAGCAAATTAAGTAAGATTTTCAGAATAACTTTATAAAAATACCTAGATACCTACCATTTTTGTTGGTATATTTTTCCTTATATAATCTCCAACCTTCTTAAAGGTTCGTGCTAGGAGTGGCTGTACCCAGATGAATATGGTTTTCAGCCGATTACTAAAATTAGGCTGTACGTATTTTAAATATTGATTTACGCAATTACAAAAAAAGAAAAAGCGGGTAAAATTAAAAAAAATTACAAAAGATGTTGGTAAATGTGTCAAATACAACTGACATATAGTATAAATACAACTGCCAGAGTATTCGGTGATAGTTACACATAGCGCGATGAAGAAATATCTATCTCATAAAACCTCATTCCGCAGGTTTCGTAAGAGAAAGGGGTAAAATAAGCGATAACACGGGCCTCGGGCGAGGCTCACCATTGGTCTAGTCGAAGCTGGGATAATCATTCTTATATTTTTCTTGCAAGCTGAAATAAAATTCGTCTATTTTGAATTTCAATCACCCGGCAGCGTTAAGAATCACTTAACCTAGTGATCGACTGAAATGCTTGTCACTGATCAAGCTACGACCTTTTCTATAAATTATAAATCTATTTAAAATTATAAGAATAGCACATATAATATGAAAACTTGTAATTCGAAACTTAACATCTGCACACAGAAAGATATTATTGAAGTAAAAGCGTATTTTTGAAAACCGTTTCATATGTAAGCGTAAAACAATTTAAACTTTTCAAATTAGAACTATCTTAGTTCAAAATCCGTATCATTCTTAATTAGACTCTGAGATTAAAATTTTAAGTATAACGTTTCTAAATTTAAAATTTTTGGTAATTAAATTATTACCCAGGGCCATATCAAGACAAGCGCATTGTGAGTCGTTGAAGAATATCTTGGCTGAATAATCTACGCAAACCGCTTAGGAAAAGCACCCCTTCGTATTTAGAGCCGCGGTATCAAGAGTACAAGTTGTCAAAGTGATCACCGAAATTCGTAAGAAGATGAAACTTTAAGAAGAAGAAATAATTAACTGCCTTCGAGTACTTCTGTCTGGAGACTATTTTGTAAAAGCAAATTACTTATGTATGTCCGGTGAAAAAGTGTCCCACAGTAACAAAAACTATGTCCACATTAAACCTTAACACATACAAAAGTTTATTCAAGAGCTCAATATGAATCGGCGGGAATTCCGAAAGCAAATTCCAAGATAGCGATAAATCCAGCAGATTTCCAATATCAGTGGCAAATAAACCTTTCACGATGCGTGTAGCCTTTATGTTTCGGGAATTTATTTTCCGCACCTAGATATATACCGCTGGCCGTGTTCATGAAAGTTTACTGCACGGGATAGTTTATTATAAGATGATAGTGTCGGGAGAAACAATATTATACATATTTTTCATTAAGATAAAGGAGCAGAGTTGTAGGAATTAAGACCAAAGACTAAAACGATACGGAGAAGATACTTTCTTCTTCGTATCGTTTAAGTGACTGACATATTTTCTCACGGATTATATTTATAAAATATAGACACAATATTAGCCTTCTCTGAAGGAACTGAATCTTCCTTGACTGAAGCGAACAAAATATTGTTCTGAGGATGTATATATATGTGCCAATGATAGTAACTCAACCTGATTGCCGGTATCTATATTACAGTTTATCCTAAACATCTAAATCCGCGACATGTGTATATAAATATAAATAGGTTCGGAAGTGGGTCACGACCCGAGTAATACAGTTTCTGAAGTGTGTCGTTTAAAAAGAGCACTCCGCGGTATAATCTCCCTTAAGCTCAGCGAATCAATCATCCCTAATTTGACGGTTGAGACGAGGAGTGACGTAGATCACAGACGCGTGTTATGGTGACATGGAAACAAAGAGCTCGACTCCACTCGAGTTACAACAGTCATAAGTCTATGTCGCGGAGTTGAAAACTGGATTATTTTTTGTTTACTGCCCTGTAAGAGTGATTGAATTACTTTACATTAAACCTGACTCTCACAGAAAAAGTAGGAGGACGAAAAACTGTACAGTGCTGTGTTTTAATAGATTTGTGTGCCCACGGTGGTGTTGCTATTTGGAATTTTGCGCGATTCTGTGAAAAGTTATTTAATTCATCTTGCTTGTCGTGGATTTCCGTAAAATATCTCAGGTGATAATCGACACCCATCGACATATGCACTAAAAAGGCTCGCAGATGCGTTGCCGGCATTTAAAGAGAGGTTTCAGCTGCCGGAAACTCTCACAAACCGAAAGAAACGCGACAACAATGCCATTACTTGACTTGACAGCATTTCCGCCACTTCATACCGATCTTATATGAGAAAAAGGTACTGATACCCGGAAGCGCCGGCCCAATTTGGCTGCAGACCAAAATGACTGCAAGCGTGGCGCTACCTCTAATTAGAGAAACAGAGGTAAAGGAATCGAGTAAAAGGATATAAAGGCAGATGGAAAGGAGAAAAAGGGTTCGGATACTACTGTCACGGGCGGTATAGGGGAGTGACAATAGCAGCTAGTCCATGGTCGCGTTACCGTAGATCTGGCCAGCTATCGGACAGATAAAAAGGAAGATTCACCCCCTAGACACATTTACATTAATCATTTGTAGTATTTATTCTAAGCTGTTCTTCCATTCCTGTTTGCTGTTCCTCCTCAATTATCGCCTACTAATGTGACTATTAAAACAAATGAAACAATGAAAGCAGATATAGAAAACGTCATAGATTTAAAGCTGTGTTTCCATACGTGATAATACATATAATTACAGAGCCCCCACAAACGAACAATTCGCCAACAACGAACACTGATTAGAACAAATTCACCTGCGGTATGGACGATACTTTAAATTTGATGAGGCGTGCAAATTTAACGAGTATTTATTACCGTTTGTGACATTTATTGCGCCACTCTACACACCATACACCCGCATATAAATCCTTTGCGTCGATTTTCGTTCCAAACAAACTGTAGCCGTTCAACTGTGTTTCGAATATATCGATATCGGTGTTAAGTAAATGTTTATCTAGAAAGTGTTTTATGCCAGTTTTAACCACGGATCTGGTTATTTGAATGAAAATTTATTTATTAAATTCAGATAAACGGTACCCTATCTATATATATATAAATGAATCGCAAAATGTGTTAGTAAGCGCTTAAGTCAACGCCGCCGGACCAATTTTACCAATTCTTTTTTGGATGGTTTTTACGGCGAGAAAAATTCAAATAATTGCCGGGAAAACCCTAAAAACAGCTCTTTTGTTTTTCCCATACAAACGTTTTCTAACTAAAATGTAGAGTCAATTTGAAATTTATTGCAATTCAATAAAGATCATATTAAATTACAAGCACTCACTGTTGTCTAAGCAATGTAGGTGTGTTCCTAAAGTCAAAGAGTCAATTTGTACTTTATTACCGCTGGACAAAGCAGACACGATTCGTAGTCAATCGGTATTTCTAATAATATGGAAACGGGAACGGGGATGATATAGGAAAATAGAAGTAAATAGTAAGTAGCCCAAAGTTCGGGCAGGACATCGTTTGCCGGGACCTCTAGTCTGCTTATAATTTTTTTAACCTGACAAAGTATCCGCAAAATTTCATGAAAGTCATTTTGCGGACACTGTGTCTGGTTAAGGTAAATAAATTCCCGCTGTAACTAAAGTAGAAGAATGTACTAACGCAGAAACAGGAGTAGGTGCTGCTATAGCAGCAAACTCCTCTATTATTTAGTTAGGCCAAACGAGGTGCAATTTCATTATTGAAAGCCTATTATAAATTAAGCCTAAGTAGCTGTTACCGTTAAATAATTTTCTATTATAACTATTCAATTTACTTTGTTTTTGTAAAAATCTTGCTTATTCCCTTAGTTATAATAATGCCTTTTGAAGGCCTCTCGGTAGATGGCCGATAAGAAAGACATCTTGTTATCACTGAAAGTTGCTTTAAAAACAAGATATAACATCGTAATTTCGACAAAACGAGGGTGTCAGAGAGAAGCATTGTCGCTCTAAAAAACTCGCGGAGATAGTTTCCCGACTCTCCGTGTTTTCTTTTGCCGTCTCGTATCGTATTCATCAGATTTCATTTGTCAGCGCTTGTAGCTTTCTAAAAGTTGCGCTATAGCCATATGAATACCGTTAAGTAAGTCTTCTTATTAAAGGTCTCTTAAGTTATACTACAAAACCAAATTGAGAACCTCTTGTTTATGAAAGTCGGTTAAAAATCAAGATGAAACATTGTATCAAAACGGAGAGTGTTAAGTAAATTCGATAGAGTCATTGTCGCCGACAAAAAGCCCGCGGAGAAAATTTCCCGACCCTCCGTGTTTTCCTCTCCCGTCTCATATCGTATTCATTAGATTTCGTTTTTCAGTGCTTGTTGCTTTCATAAAGCTGATATTGCATTTCGCGACTCGAGATTGTTAAATGCCATTATGAAAGTAAAAGAGCAAATGTGTAGTCTATACTTTTTTTACTCAGGAACTACTGTTCCGATTTGAAAAAAAATTACATTGTTAAATAGTTCATTTATCTAGGAAGGCTATGCTATTTTATATACAACTAGCGGACCCGGCAGACGATGTCCTGCCCAAACGTTGGGCTACTTACTATTGACTTCTATTATCGTATATGAGCCCCGTTCCCGTTCCCGTTCCCGTATTATTAGAAATAACTAATGACTACGATTCGTTTCCGCTTTGTAATAAAGTGCAATTTGACTCTTTGACGTTAGGACTTCAACGAACTTTTAAAAAAAAGAATTGGTAAAATTGGTCCAGGCGTTTTCTAGTTATGCGCTTATCAACAGACTTTGCGATTCATTTTTATATATATAGATTATTACGCAAAAATTGAATCTAATTTTCACCTAATTTTACGCGGACAAAGTAGCAAGTAGCAATTAGTAGTTAAATATATTATTTTACAACTGTTTTATCAATTAATTTCGATTGTAATTAAGTCTTATACTCCTTCAATACGCCTTTTTCTTTCACTCTTTTTAAAGATATAAAATGATTTGTGACCGAGCGAGTGCTTTCTTTTATTCAAGTTCGTTCCTGATTCTCCATTCATGCTTTATGCATCTATTTCTTTTACGCTTTCTAAAAAAAACTTTGTGTATAACAGGCGGCTGTTACCTATAAAATAGGCATTAAGTTGTCTACCTTTAAAAGAAACGTCCGTGTGTCATATAGTCCTGTATATATATAACTATGTAACTTAAAACATTGCTTTGTGGGGACATAAGAAGTTAGTAAACATAAGTTATACGTATATATAAGATAAAACAGAAATATTTTATTATGTGATTAATAAGAAGCCAAATTTGGTATAAATTCTGGAATTAATTTTTTACTTACGATTCTACTACTTACTGACTCTGTATACCGTACACATGGATGTATGGATATATGTTTGACGATCTTTCTCGGTAAAACTACTGAATAAACGGATATTAATAAAATTTTACAATAATATAGTTTATACATCTGAATAACACATAGCCTATTCGTTCTTAAGATAGTGTGTGAATTGTGAAAAATATAACGATAACTGTCAAGTAAGTAGGAGAAACTTTTGCCATCTGCGAGCTATTCTGGCATGCGCTGCAAAAACCGTTAGAGTTACGCGTATAAAGTGTATAAAGGAAATGTTTATCTGAAACAGTTCTACAAAAAAGCAAGCGACAGCATTTATCTATCTTTAGTGTTTAAGCCATTAACGGCAAAATAGTGAACCATTATGGAACGGAAACAGGAAAAGCCTACCTACAGCGGTCGCCGCTGTTAACAATGATCTGTTTATCATATCTAATTGGAGTAATCACCATGGCCTTAACATTAATCCAGGCAAATCTCAAGTTCTTGTTATTGGGAGCTCGAGCTTATTTCCCAAAGTTGACTGGCATAACCTTCCACCGGTTTTACTTGATGACATCGTTATTCCTTATAGCAATACTGTCAAAAATCTAGGAATTCGTATGGATAATAATTTAAGTTGGACACGTCAATTAAAGGAGGTGAGAAGAAAACGTTTGCGACAGTGAGTACTTTACGCCGACTCAGAAATTTTCTTCCAATCCCTACCAAAATTATGCTTGCACAGTCATTACTTTTGTCTGTTCTTGATTACGAAGATGCAAGTTATCTTGATTTAACAGAAAACCAGTTAGATAAGCTTGAGAGACTTCAAAATATGGCCATACGGTTCATATTCGGTTTACGAAAGTATGACCACGTGTCAGAATATCGTTTACGTCTCAAATGGTTGTGCATTTTGCAAACCGACTGTGGTTTATGATGCACTGACTATAGTTTATAAGAAAATTGTCTCTAAATAAAAAATTTAAATAAAAAAAAAATCGTTTTCGTCGGGACTTGCATACCCTTTCTCTTTTATACTGTGTGTTATTTCATCCTAGTACTCCTCACTATCTGAAGGAAAGAGAGATTGTATGCAATAATATATTAAAAAGTGACTGTTATATTAAAATTTAGTTATTTGTGGAGCTCTGCCGTGAAGTTGGGAATGTGGGGTTACAACGACTTCCGTGGAAGGTATCGATATATCGATAGGTGATTTTGAATGGTGACACAATCTTCTCCTCTACTGCGATGAAGACAAGCATATAGCAATAGTGAAAATAGACTTTCTCCTTGGACTACGGTGGACAACTTAATGCCTGTGTTATTGGTAACAGCATAACAGTTGCCCGTTATATAGTCTAATCAAAAGTGATTATATTTAATCACGCGTTCCGTTTTAACCCGTAACCAGTATAGCAAACGATAAAACCTTAACAGTATACAAAATTGACGTCTTAGAGCAAACGAAAAAGGAACACCTTCACAATATACACAATTGAGGTCTTAGCTTACAGTGCTCGAAATGTATATCGAAACGTAACTAATATCTCAATTTAAGGAAATAGAATAAGTAGCACTTGTCAGAATAGATATCTTTTATTTTTATTTTATTTTTTTATTTTATATTTATTGGCTCGCTAGTGTTCATTACGTACAAAATAACATGGACTCAAATAACACTTACAAAATAATATAGCGTGTACGCACAAACATTTTAAAGCGAACACATCATGCAATAAATTAAATTAATTCTTACAAATT
>JANCMC010011857.1:37544-110680 GCA_024363005.1 Charaxes varanes | reverse complement strand
TCAGTTTTTATTAATTATAAATAAACAATACCGAATTACATACCCATTCAATAGGAAACAGCGCGCCGTAATTTTAAAGGCACAAGTAATATAAAAAAAATAACGTGAAATGTTGATTGTTTCGAACGTGATCGTGTCAGATCCACACACACAGACATCCGGACAACCAAGGAAATTTTTTTAAATCAATTATTTCTTACACAGAATAAAAGCTTTCCGAAGTAACAAAAGTGTTAAAACACCACCTTCTACTTAATCTGTGTGTATTTATATTGACAAGTGCGGTACCAAAAAATTATATCTTAATGCCCAATTTTGATTAAGTGAGAGTAGAGTAATCTCCGAAACGATTCGCCTTGTGAGTCGTGCAGTTATACAAATAATACAAGTTTTTAATCGATCGATGGATTTACATTTTGACAGTTTGATAAAATTGCTCGTCGTAATCAGGTAATTCTGTACTCGGAAGTTAGTTTTAATGTAATAGAGTCAAATAGACGTACTAAACCTTAATAAATACAGCAGTGTGGTGATGACGATAAGATATTTGTGTGGAAAATGAATTATAATAGTTTAATTAGTGGTTCCAAATGCTCATGGCCATGAAAGTGTTCTTATTTAACAATATGCAAAGTAGGCTAGATATATTGTACTGTATTTTTATACAAAAACGAACAAACGGGGCGACTGCTTTCAAACAGAAAAAGTCGTACAGGACAAGAGTGGCTAACGAGTTTCTTGCTGATTCTTCTCGTAGCTCGACTCTTGCGAATAAGTGGTAGCATTTAAAATATTTGACGATTGAATAAAGTATCATTTGAATTTGATTAACATATAATAATAGCATGCAAATATGAATCTGCGGCTTAGTTTAACACAAATATTGAATAATTATTTTAAACTAGCTGTTCTCCACGAGTTCGTCAGCGTGAAATAAAACTTGCGAGCGAAAAATCCGATGTCTACCAACTTTATACTAACTCCTTGCCAAATTTCATTTACAACATCTATATATACGTATATATATATACATACATATATATAGATGTTGTATTATAAACAAGCTAACAAAACACAGCACAGTATATTAATTTTTGACCCAAAATTCAAGGCACGTTTCGCTTCAAAACCGTAATATCATCCTGAAGTGAACTCAATATCAATGCTCCTGTTTCAAAGCGAAACGTGAGTAGAGTATGTGCACATACTTGACTGTCGTTGTGAGTGTAAAAACTGCACTTCGGTGTCTTTAGTAGCTCTTTGAAACCGTCGCCTTAATATTTTCAAATATAATAAATTAATATCAAATTCACTCTTTTAAATCCTGTATGTTTAGATTCAATTTTTGAAAATTCAGAATATGCCAGGTTGCAGCCAGAGCAACTTAACTTAGTGATCGACTCAAATGCCGACCACTGATTAGGCCACGACCTCCTCAAATAATAACTATAATAACTAAATATTCTCGTATAATTTCTTTATTTTTACTTGGGCTACATCTAAATGTCTGACTTTACCTTACACTGAAAGTAAGGTTTTCGAAAAGTTAAATACGTTAGAACGAAAATTCATTACGGAAAACGCGGCTGTATATTGCAAAACCTTCGCCTTTTATAATTATTCTTTGTTATAGAGAAACAGACAAAGTGAAAAATACCATAGACACATAACGCTAACTCTGTCTATCTAAGTAAGCGGCTTTAATAATAATGTTATGCTGTATCATAATAAATTTAACAGGCCGAATGGTGAAAAATGTTCGTAGTTCGTATATCTGACCTTCTATTAAAACGATGCTTTTTACAGTTTCTACGAAGCTGTTTGTTAATCAGGTATTACCAGTTCATGCACATATAGTTTTAAAAAGTCAGGAAATATGCGAGGTCGACCAAGTTTTGTCCCAGTTTCGAACTAATTCCGTCTTGTGGCACGAGACTGCATAGGCCTCCGTACGACCTTCGTAGTTCTATCTAGGTTTAGCACTTAAGTTGAAATTACACCAACGTCCGTTACTTATTAAATATTATCCTCTGTAATAAAATGACTGTCACAGACTTATAGTGTACTTGGTTCTTTAGCTTATTATGAAAGAAATACAATGTTATAGTAATAAAGAAACTTACAGTTTGTACACGAACATCGAAAAATATAAAGGTGTGCAAATTAATTCGGTCCGTTTTCAAAAGATGGCTCTTAAATATGAAATCAATAATAATAATACCTGATTGTCGTGTTTTCAATTTTATGCACATTGTTTGTTAGGTTTTTAAAAAAAATCGATTTCGCTCCTTCTTACTAATGGGTGTGTTGACGGATGAAACAAGATTTAACAGGTCACCGCTTCTGTTTTGTTTGGAGAAATCGAATAATGGGTTTAAAATTAGGTCATTTCAAAAGACGAGGAGATTTTTCGAGGCTGGATTCCGAAATTGCCTGAGAGATGTGGAAGAGTTATAAGTAGTAATAGACAATGTTTTGATTAATTTGCTAATTCATTGTCCCTTTTAAAAATAATTATAAATTCAGGCATTTAGTGAGGTGCAAATAAGTGTACATTATTTTATTCTTGCTTAAAACAATTAATTTTTTATTTATTTTATATTTCACGCGCGTTTTTACCCAAAATGGGGAATAAGGTAAAAGCAGTAACGTGCGTTCGACGTATGAAACGGGAGTGGAGTCTGTCACCGGTGTTTGCAATTTACAGACCGGGCTTTGGTCTGTAATCAACGCCCCCCCCCCTCATTAATCATGTGACTTTCAGAAGGGAAGGAAGGTGGATGTAAGATGATAAATTCAAAAACAAATGCTGGGAACTTTTCTCCTATAAATCGCCTTAAGAATCTTTGTAACGAAATAAATAACGATGACCTTGAGATATTTTCAACGACAAATTGTTCAATTTTCGAAAAAAGTTAGCAATACTTTCATTGTTTGTTTCCTTCCAAATATCATTGTTTTTATACTTTGTCAATTTTGCTCTCTGTTGTTTAGGGACTAGTTTGTATTTGAATGCCGTATAATAGAGTTGAAAATTGAACAGAATTCATAATTAATTAAGTTTTTAAATGTGTTATCCACACGCTGCTGGTATAACTTTGTAAATAAATAAATATATAGAAAAAAATGGAGGATGACTAAAGAGCGGTGGGAGTACAGTAAGACATCATGACGATGTTTCGCTTGTTAGTGTTGAATATGGAGAATAAAATAAGGAGTAACATCTCTTATGGCAGAAAACTTGAAAAATTGTCCTGTATTATAGCTTAGAAGTTCCAAAACCGTCCAAAATGGCGCTAGTGTAGACAAATGGTGTGTATGAGTGTAATAACAATGTGAATTAGAGGTAGCGCCACGCTTTTAGCCGAATTGGGCCGGCGCGTCCGGGTACCAGTACCTCTTTCTCACATGAGATATTGTAAGTAGATGAGTACAATAATATTATAATTCTCCAACTTATCGACACCCAATAGAGGCATTGATTATCTCCGATACAAGATTAATGTTTCTGTTGTCAACTTCTTATATTGATTTGCTTTTTATCATAGCAATTAATGTAAGGAATTCAGTTATAAACCATTTTGTTTTCTTTGTTATGACTTTGTTGTTTTCTTTGTTATAACTTTGTTGACTATATGACACACGGACGTCTGTTCCAAAGGTAGACAACTTAATGCCTGTGTTATAGGTAACAGCCGCATGTTATATACAAAAAATATTTTTTTTGAAATATATAAATACATACATATGGACAGTACACCCAGGCTCGAGGTGGGAATCGAACCCACGACCCTCGGAGTAGTAGGCAGGGTCACTGCCCACTGCGCCAACGGGCCAGCCAATTATAATTGTGTTTGTTTGTTCCATTTATAATTGTGTTTTCATTCATAGTTCTTGATGACTGGAGTCATTTAAAAAAAAACCGATAGACATATAAAGATGAAATTTGGTAGGAACGTAGTTTATATTTAGTAGAAATTCGCCGAGAACGGCTTTTTCGATACGGTCACAGTAAGGAGGTCTAAGAGCAAGTTTGATTTACCGCGGACGAAGTCGTGGGAAACAGTTAGTAATATATATGTAGTTAGAGCAATTATAACAATTTACATCGTGGTTTTATGTAAAAAAACATATCAAATTAAAAAAAAAGATTATTTTAATATACAATAAAAATTGCTTATAATAAGTGTTTGTTTGTAACCTTCCGTACTGTTTAATATTTATATATGTATATAAATGCATTGTCAGGAATACCAACAAATTTTCATATAAAAAGTATTGTTATTAACATGAGCAGAGCCACAAGCAAAATATAGTAGATTTACATTAACACAAGAAAATCTGTAAGCAAAAGCCAATACTTTTATAATAGTCGAACAAAAAAGTGGGCCTTTTTTAATTTATTTTTTTAATAAAATTCGATACAGCGAACGCACCCATGTTGTTTCCGCTACAGATTTGCAAATAAATCTTCATTTTTTTTGTTGCAGGCGGGCGATTAGTGGGGGCCGATCGGTGTGGCGCCACCCTAATTTTTTTCACGTTCGACTCCACCCCTTTAGGAAGCGTTTCGTCCAGATAATCGTATGGCGACCGTCAAAGCATGCAGTTGTGGATTACGCACCTTAAAACTGGTGGGTATACAATAAAACATAATAGTATTCTCTTTGGTCAAAAAAAATATAATTTTTTACTAAAAAAAATACTAGGAAAATATTAAGTATCAATAAAAGTATTACATTCTTTTTGGCAAAAAGAAGAACTATATTTTTTACTACAAATTTGAGCTCCGCGACATTCGAAGCCAACGGAGCTCGACAAATAGCGTGCTCCGTATAAATGCCTCGAGTCTCCGACGAAGTAATCGTATTCCCGCTTCATTTGCTCTCTTCCTCCACAATTTGCCATCTTCATAACCGTGGCGCCAGACGCCGTTGCGCGAAAAATGTTTACTCCTCCGCTTCATGCTGTATATATACTGTTCATTAGGCATTAATTCAGCGTTGTTTTTATGTTTAAATAATGATTTTACAAATAGTTTGATAAATATTCAAATCTTCTGTATCTGTAAGATGTTTTTACGAGAGGGAAAATGCAAGATGTGAGAAGTCTTTAGGATCAATTTTTTGAAACAATTTCCTCAGTCTCTGTTACCTCCCGGAATCAAGATAATTTAAATAACATTTTAAAGGTATATAGGTAATGAAGTATTTAATAAAAATTAAAATCTTACCTTCAAAAACTTATTTATAATAGCAGACGCGGAAAAATTGTTCAAAACAGTCTGAAAACCTTTTCTGTTAATTGACAAGCTTTTCAAGCGGCACGATTGTTAGCGAATAAATTCATTGATAAAAATATATTTTTACTATTGATTTTGTTCTTTTGTTCTATCTCGTTTGTTCTATTGGGAATATATATTGTATACCTATAAGACTGTATGTCGTAACACGTAATATCAACACGAAAATATTGATTTTGAAAATTAAAGTTTAAAATATCAGTGGTTATTACTCAGGCAGCGTCTTCTAATTATCAGAATTTATTTGGTAGGACCAGACAATCACGATGGCATTTCATGTGCAAAATACGTGGACGAATTATGTTTTTCGGTTGAAAATACTTTCATTAATTTATTCAATTTTATAATGAAGTGGGCTTCTTCTAATTGTATTATTCGTATATGGAAAAAATGTTTGTTGCTAATCGAATCGGAAGGCTCACAAAATATAACAATATTTTGTAAGTCACTGTTATATTTTATATAGATTGTGCAAGAAGCTAGACTGTGAAAAGCCTTCCAATGGAATATGGAACCGTTGATTCTGGAACTGTAGTGATGTTGAATCAAGATGAAGTTGAAAAAGATATCCCAAAAACAATATTTTCATGTAAAATATTGCCGCGACGAGACTATACCTCGCTAACTATACACGACGTGATTCCGCTCAGTCTCTAGATATGTGGATCACTCACTCAAAGACCGACACGACGCTAGAAAGAAGAAGGTAATTAGGACAGAGGCATATCTAAATGCTGTTACTACTAAAATATTTCTTTTTTATTAAAAAATAATGAAAAACAAAGAGATTGTCAATTGTTTTAACCGAACTCATGCCCCATTAGAAAACCGTACCATCACAATATATTTTATTGTGTACGAATTAATGGACAATAATCAAAATTTACCAAACAGATTTGCGTTGAATTGAATTGCAATCTGTACAAGCGTTGATTAATGATTGTTTCCAATATTCACATGCAATTGTACTTCCATTTTAACTAATTAAAACAATTGCAAATACATTTCTATTTCCAGTACAAAGCATGTTCAAATTAAAGCATTTCATCTACACTAATTATATTAATATAAAATGGAATATCAAATATTATATCTAGACTTGTAAATGTTTTTGTCGCAAATTCCAAAACTCTCAGTGTTTAGGTTAGGGGTTGAATTCCAGAGTAAGGAACCTCCTAGTAAAAATTGCTGTCTCAAGCAATGCCTTTTGTAGCCGACCCTCCGTCCAATAAATCTATGAAAGATTTTTAAGGTATGATCAAAGCATTTTCATATGAGATCATTACTGGAAACTATTTTTGGCACAATAATTGTTGGCTCCAAATCACACACGCCTATCCCACATACTAAGGGTTTGGGATGGATTACCTATATACACATATATATGATATATGATAATAAGCTTTAAATTTGATATTAGATATTCTTGTTTCGAAAAATTAAGCGAAGCTACTGGCATTGGAATAAAATAGGAAAATTAATTTCTTCAGAGAAAGTCTCATATTAAGTTCAAAGGTTAAGCACGGGAGCTCTCATACAAAATAATTAAAACGGAACATTATCATAATGTGATACAATATGACTCAAAAGAACCACGAAAATTGGGTCAGTGCCCGACACGGGAGAAAATCTTATTACAGCACACCTTTTTATCTTAATGTTTCGTTAAACATCATTGTGTTATGAGATATAAATTGAAAGGTATACACCGTCTAATATGTTTTAATCGATTAATTTAATTATAATTAAATCAATCAATGCTCGCAACTTTATTTGCGGTTTCCTATCTTTCAGTAGGTTTTAGATCAATTTCATTTGTAAACTTTACAACACATGCTGAGTTCTTATGGGCATATTCATATTTCTAACTAGACGTCGGTATAGGCAATTTAGCGATTCTTACTCTTTGGAATTAGGTGCCAGCTGCGTTATTTCCCAGAACTATAGGACTTAAAGATCGTAAAGAGCGTACTAATTTTTTCAACGACCGGCAACGCATCTGCGACCCTTCTGGTAGAGCAGTTGTCCACGATAGTGAAAATAATCTGTAAAAAGTTACTGTCATACCATATTAGGATTTTCGAGATAAAATGTATCAGTGATACAATCCATGCGACACATATGAATTTATATGAGAAACACGTAATGTGAAATAGAATTCACGTCATAACTTTCATATTACGTATGGCCAGAGTGACACGATATATTGTTAGGGAAAACGCACGAATCTTAATAATAGCTCACAAATAAGTAAAATGCGTAAGTTTTACCTAAGTTGTGTCTGTTAGGAATCTCTGAAAATGACCACTGAGGCCACATTGATTTTGCGTAAGCTTAGATGAAGTATTCCGATACTGGTTGAGACCGCCAACGAACGTGAAATTCCGTACTACAACTTTTGTATAAAGTTTAGGAAAAGCGAGTGAAGTCAAGGGTTAGAGCTAATACTTATAAAAACGGGAAGTCCACAAATATATAGATACTGAAATAAATCGTGCGATTTATAAATGTTGAGTTTGTAATTCAAGAAAATAAGTCTTCCGAGTCATTGGCTTGAAGTGATTAATGTATTAATTCTGCTGAAGCCATCGCCTCCGGTAATTGGCTTATGCTTGAGTGCTTTTTTGAATGCACAAGCCTTCTTGGTGGAAAAGTTTAACTCAGCAGATACTGCAGCCTATAGACGCTTAAAAATAATCTATTATATCAAATAAATAGATCGTAAATGGATAAAAATACACATACTATGATCCAGTCAGAACAGTCGTCTGAACTGGTGAGTTGAGATGGATAAAGTGAGATCAGAATTTATATTTAATATAGAGGTAGGAAATTTAATTGAATTAATCTTTGATTTGGCTACAAATAAATGCATGCAAAACTTAAAATCATCTCTACACAAGAGCAAGGAAAAGGTTTTTAATCTGCCGTAATGCAGTCTGACTTAATCCTGAGACTATTAGCCGAGATGCTGACTCAAATTAAATTAATTAATTCAAAGGCTTCTCCTTGTAATATCCGCCTTCCTCCTCCCTTATAAAGCACGGCTTTTTTTCGTGACAAAATAAACAAAAATCAACACTAATTTCTTGTTAATTACTTTTAGGGTGTACGATGGAATATACGAATTGATAAAACGAGCATCTGCTGTCTCTATTTATATATAACAAGGACCAAACAGGCAGGAACACCATCAGAAGGCTCGGAAATGAGTTGCCAGACTTTGATTCTTACAGATTTAAACTCTCCCGTTCCTCCCTTGAAAAATTGAGGCTCTAAAAATACAATAGATATTCTTAAAAATTTTGTTTTCCCTTCAGCTAAGCACAAATCTTGTGTTAGACGTTGGTATGGCTATATCGTGCGGGGAAATGGCCGCATATGGTTCCTGTTTGTGTTCACCCAAAGTAACCGCCGTCTTTATTGACCGCGACTTTCCGCGCATTTCCTTAATTTTATGTTAGAGTTTTTGATGCAAAAGCCTAACAGTTTTGTCATCAATTATTAAATGGATTCTTACATAAACTTAATACCTCCTTTTTTATAATATTTGGAATAGTTTGCTGTTTGAAAACTTGTGTTAGGAGTAATCACAACTGTACGGGGTTTAAACCGTTTGAACGGAGAACCTTATTGTTCTGCTGCGTATCGAGGCAATAGTGATAAGTAATCCTCTATAATTGCAACACCTTGGTGAGAAATCGTTTGCCGAATTCGAAGCTCTATTTCCCACCAAACAGACCGTAGGTACATGCGACCTGCACTTCAAACACAAACACCGAAATGGAACATTTCCGGATCCGATTGTGACCAGCATTGAACGCTCTTAGGTGTCTTGTGCTTTTGTGAGATAGCTCTTGACAATCGTTACTTTTATGACCGCTTTCATATGTTATTTATAACGATATAGTTTATGTTATTATGTGCATATTTATCGCTGTTGACCCTACGACTTGGTTCGTGTGGTTTAATATACTACTAATTTGCTAATTTTTCACCATAATGTTGATTAGCATTTTATCTCACATTTAAAGACTTAAACTTCATGATTATGTATAGGCCCTATGACGAAAAATCTACCATGTTGATACTTTTAACATTCAAAAAGTTAACAAAACGACGGATAGTCAGAAAAGAATAGTTAAAAATTAGTTTACAAATACTTAAAAAAAGAATACATATGTTACAGTCACAGGTTTTAACTACAGATAAAAACACTATTTTTGAAGGATTAAAATAAAAATTATTTTCTTATTTACCTCACAAAGTCTTTAAGTAAATAATTTAATAAAGGAAAACAAAAACATATAACAACTTTGATATTCTTAAACTAAACAATAATTAAATCTAAATATACAACTATTTAAAAATATAGTAAACTAAATTTAAAACTGAGAATAATTGAAAACAGTGCTCAAAGTTTGGCCCCTGTGGTAGACTACCGAAAATGGTAGCAGCGTTGCCTCGTTGGATAGATAAGTTTATCCATATATATTTACACAATCTGTAGCATGCATAATTTTCCAGTTTATATGTCATACTAAAGATTTTTTGTTTTTGTATCGTTGCACGCTACCGAATAAGACATTTTTTATTTTTATTTATTTTATTTTTAAAACTTGTACGTTTATGAAATCGCACTTTTCTAGCTTCCCTAGATTTCGTTCCCATAAAATTGCAACAGCTCTCGGACCTACTTAATCTGGCACTATGGAAAAATTCTTTCTAGCAGATATCTACTAACTTAAACCTTCTTCCTTGCCAAATTACATAATTGCATGTCCCGCAGTATTCGACATTTTGTGTTAGGTGACTTATCCCCTTTTATCTATGTATATAGGTTGTTGTTTTCAGTAACTTGTGCTGAGATTCCTTGAGACTGTGAAATACCCTTTATTCTATTATTCGTGATTTTGAGTTCCTTCCTTATTAATTTTATTCTTGTTAGGAATATAACAGTAAGTGAAGTTTTCAGTTAGTTTTTTTTTTTGTATCAAGGAGTACGTGTCAGAATCAATTGTACAAGAAAACGTGCGAAGTTTATCTTTTCCAGCGATTGAGTACGCTAACTTCCAAGTTAGTTACGACTTCTGAAGCGAGTTCGTCTAAACTTAAAACTCGAAGGTATCCTAGGTGGATATCGTTTCCAGAAAAAGTATGAACATTTGAGCTGAACTACACTCACATAAATGTTAGTCCATGCATTTTCACAGATAAGCACCGAGCCTGTAAACAAATGTTCAAATATAACAATTTATATAGAAAACAATTAAAAAAAAATTATACGTCTACAAATACAACTTGCTTTGGGTGTGTATAATTAAGTATTAGTTAGACTTATTAGTTAGATACAATAATGTATATTTCAAAAGGAGCACTTTTGTTTTTGTATTAAGAAAACTTTTTTTGTACATTTAAGCATTACTTAAAGAGACACTTATTGAGTCCTAGATTCAACCCGAGACGCCATCCGCGTCGTTTTTTCGTAATTTCATACAAACTTTAAACTCCTATTTAACCGTTTACAAATTTAACTTTCGCGACAAAAAGTAACTTATTATCTTCTCCAAGTTTCAATTTATCTCTATATTGAATTTCATCAAAAATGGACTGAGCCTTTTATGCGTAAAAGCGTTACAGAGTTACTTATTTTTTTTAATATTAGTAAGGATTAACATCACCAAATTTTAGCACATTCAAGTTTAATGTCTCAATTTAGCAAATAACATTAATTAAGGTAAAATGCATGCAATGATGGAGACGAGAAACGTCAGCTTTCATAGTCTTCCATATAGACTGTTAATCGCACAGGCATTAAGCTTTATCTTAGGGCTCATCCATAAATGACGTGACACGATGTTAACCCCTCCCCTAAGTCAAAGATAATAAAAATCTCTTACACCCTTATTATTTTTTATACAATTTTGAAACCACGTTCCAACTGTATCATTATACCGCATTTATCGTTACCTTTAGGGAAAATTATATACATGACGAAGTAGATTGGAAAACAATAAAATTAATTATTAGTAAATGACCGTGTAGATGCGCTCTTAATTATTTCTGGCACGCAACGACCTTGATTGTATCTCTAATCATTTTTTCGATTAAATATAACCGAGCAATTATTATGTCTGTAATTATGTTGAATAAAAGTGTATAGAATTATAAAGTATTTATTTCCTTATTGTAAATGTATTTTCGTATTTCAAGCTTATTTGGTTATTTCTTATATCTACTTGCACAAAATCAAATGCGTCGGATGTCTTTCGGCTGTACCAGGCGTCAGCAACCTTTCCTATCGGAAGAGTCCAAATAACAATTTACAAAATTTCAAAGTTTTCAAAGCGCAACAATTTTTTTTTCGTGCCAACAATGAATAGTACTCGCATAAGCAAATATAATAATAATCTTATTTATTCATAAAAAAATATCTACTGATTCGTATATTATAAGTAGTGTTTATACACAACAAAGTACATAATCAATCTATGTATACGGTATTATTAAATAATCACTTATTATAAATTAGGTTCGCATCCAAAGAGCCGCAGGCTCAGTTTGCCTATTTTATTTTGCTTTATTTCTTTTCATATTCTTGATCTATCCTAATATATAAAGCTGTAGAATTTATTTGTTTACTGGAACGCGCCAACCTCAGCTACTGGTGCGATTTGAAAAATTATTTTAGTGTTAGATAGACCTTTTATCGAGGAAAGCAATAAGCTATATATCATCACGCTAAATATGAAACTGTTTTTTTTTTTTTTACTTAATTTTACGCTAATGAAATCGCGGACACAGCATGTAATGAGATCATTTTTTAATTCTATCCATGCCTACGAGGTACATTTTCTTACAATTGTCTTGATTTCGAACATCTAGTACTAAATAAAGGTATCTGTTAAATGAATTTCGTAAATTCGCTGTAAATAATTTTGCTAATGAGATTTTGTATGTTTTATCAATTTCCAATTTTTCACATCTAAGACTTTGGAAATCAATCACTTAGTTACTCGAAAATGGTATAAATGATAGAAAAAAGCTGTGTAAGAAACGTAACCTTTATATTAAAAGGACTTTTTTTCCTCGTAGCACTACGGAACCCTAGAAATAAGCTAAATGAAATAAGGTAATCATGAAAATAGTTAAGATATTAGCTAAATAATTAGTAAATATAAAGAAAATGAGCAAAAATCACATACTTCAACAAATTATTATTTCTATTAATAGCACTAAATTAAAATGTTATTAATACACATTAAATTATAGTTGTTTTCTGGTAAATCAAATTCTGAAAAAAAAAAGAGATTCCTATGTGGTATAATTTTTTTTAATATTCTTTTTTATTCCAAAAAATATAATATACCTAAGTAATACCTAATAGTTTAAAAGAACAACACTATATATGGCACAGATAACATAATTATTTTCATCAGATTTTTATCAGCAAACCAACAAACAAGCCATAAATTTTAAAAATAATTTATAATATGAAGCCGTTTCACATTGCGTTTCATAATTATAAATATCGGCGGTCACATAATCGCAGCGGTTTTCATGCAATTAGAGCGGTGCTGTGGTGTATCGCTAACCGTTTTTTTGGCCGTGCGAGCGGCTCGTTAAAATACCTGGCGGCTTGGCAGGAAGAAAGACGAGCTAATTTAATATTATCATCCTCCCCCTTTATGTATGCGAAGTTCTTGACCTCGATAACTTATTATGGAAAAATTCAGATATTGGTTCGTGCGTAATGGTTGTAAATGTGTGTTAACGAGCAACGGAGCCCTACAAGGGGTAATTGCCTTTATTCATTGTTCCTTCAATCTTTTTACCAAATAGTACAATCTGTGTTTTAATCGAATTTTAATATCTAGAGGAAACTTAAAATAATTATGCTTTTGTGGATTGCTTATGAAAATAAGATGTAGTTTTTTTTTTATCGTATTTAAATCTTTCGCATAAAGCATACTTTATATTTACAAAAAACTTTTGTTACACAATATAGTATGAGAAACAACTACTGTGAGAAAATGTTACTATGAATTATTCATTATGTATAATGCTTTTTGTCAAAACATTTAATGACTCATTTTAAAATAAGGATACCTACAAAATAATATTCATATTTTAAACATAGATTAATTTCAAATTACATCAGTACCTTTTGTATCTCACATATTATATACAAAATTAGCGTATTATGTAGTTAATAATCATTTACTTTACAAAGTAGCATATAATATGGTTTATATTATATGAATTAAACAGAAATTATTAACGTCTAAACGTGTACACATTAAGTTAGCTGAATAAGATTTATGTAGTAAATTAATAATACTTTCTGCAAAAGGAAACCCGTTTGATAATATCGTCGTATCGATGTAGATATCACATTGCCGATGATAATCAATGGAATAAATTCACCGGCACAGCGATAATATTGTGGGATTTGTTAAAACTTTACTACTTTATCAAATTCATCGGAACATTACGATGAACTCTTTAATTTTCGCCACTGAAGTTACCTTTAGTACCTTTCTTTATTAAGAAAGGTTAGGTAAGTTGGTACGGTACGGTAGTTACGGTATGTGGTATTCTTTCAACTCAGCTATTCGAATTGTCGACATTGAATGTATTTGTTGGAATCTGTGTCCCACGACTTGATTCGCGCGTCCACCTCGAGGTGGCGCTAAGCGCCCGCGCCGGTATAGCAGTCAAGAAGTAGTTGAAAAGGGTCGTCGTCGTCGTTCTATTTCGAACTGCCAGCCGGGCCCTTGCAATTTCGGTACAAAAAGGTTCTTTTCGGAGTGTTCAAAGCTGGACCCCGTGTAATTCGGTGCGAAGGTCACAGCCTACATCGAGACTGGAGTTCTTCGGCGGCGTAATACCAGCAATCAGGTTAATGGAGCATTTTCCATACCTTGCATTCTTTCGTCGATATTCGTGGCTGAGTTTTCTAGCTACAAATTGGACTATTTCGTTCGCGCCCCACCAGCGACCTTTCACCACCTATACAGTCCACTAAAACAACTAAATTTCCCCTACAAAAGGAGAGGAAATTGTTGGGTGACAATTCTAGACCCTTGTGATCATTTAGTTTTGGTACTCTACTCTACTAAAACTCTAAAGTTGATATTTGAAACGTAATAAATATGAATAATTATTCTTCAATTAAATCACATACAAAAATTTCATAATTCAGACAAGACGCCAAACGAATCAATAGTATAATATAATTTTTAAGAAAAAAATATTTGTTTTCATTTGTTCTTTTTTTTATAGCACTAATTTTTAAAGTAAGGATATTGCAAACTAATTGAGAAAAATAGCGCACTCCATAAATTTTTCTGAAACTTCGAATTGTGTTATATAAATTGCTGTTTATGTCGAGAAATATAATTACCGGTACCAATTATTCAATTTTTTTCTGAGTTAACTGCAATATCCTTAGACAATAAAATATGCAAGTTAACTCTAAAGACCATTTTTCTAATTAAAATATAATTTACAAATATGTTTACATTTAAGTAGTTAACTACGAGATAAAATAAAATTTACGGATGGCAAGGTGGTCCACGCCTTCTGCTAGGAAAAAGAATAAATATTTAAGAATTTTCACTTTGTAATTGCACTAATGTATACATAAAACATGAGACTAAAGTAGCTGCTAAGATTTATTATAACTAGAATTTTTTTGTGTATCTACTTAGTATAACGACATATTATTTTGTTCTCCTTGAAAATTAACACATACGGCTGTCTTGATTACGCTTTGACATCATCCAATAGTTTACTATATACATGTGTGTGTAAATCATTCGGCATTGGTGTGCGTGAGATTTTAATTTAAGAAATTTAATATGTATTTGTAATGTAATATGTATTTATAATGCATATGTATAAACTATAATTGTTTTAAATTTCATACTCCTCTCCTCTCCACTGATCCTAACACTATCCCACAACCGGATTACTTTTTGGTGTTCGATATATGCAGATGATAATCAAATTATGATTTAAGATCTCAATACCACAGCACTCGAAAACATTTACTAAACTCATATTACTAAGTAATTTATATTAGTTACAATATCATTTAGTTAAAAACATTTTTAGATGCTTATAAATACAGAAAATATTAAAATGATATTATTGCAGTAAAAACATACTAATTAATAACATATTCAATACTAAAGTCAGAAGTTATCACAAACATGTGAAATATTCATTTGAAGCCAATTATACAAAATATTCTTCATACATCAACCTTCCAGAAGTTTTCAATATTAAATAAAAGAATTATACAGAATAGTGATACTACTTATTTGTTAATTAAAATTCTGGCATCTGCGAGCAGTTCTTTGCTTGTCAAATCTCATTTCCATTTCTTCTAAGACCTTAGGAGTATACCTAACCACAAGTTTTACAGAACCTACTGCCTGTTTTAACAATTCAACAACTTTCTCATGATTCTCCCCTTCTACAGATACACCATTAACTGATAACAATTGATCGCCCCTTTTCAAACCTCCATGACAATCAGCAACCCCACCAGGTATAATTCTAGAAATATAGATAGGTGAATTTTGTTCTTTTCCACCCATTACATTAAATCCTAGACCTTCTTCCGTCTTGGGCAGCTCAACAACCAAAAAAAAAACTAATATCAACGTATTATGAAATATGAATATTGGAAGTCCAAAAAACAAGTAACAACCAGTAAAATATCTTTTATGAATATGGAAGTGTATGTATATAGTTTTATTTCATATCCAGATCTCAATAAAGATCTAAAGAATTAGATTTTAAGCACCAAACTTCTTCCAAAAGCAGAAGCACAACATTCAAGGTATTTCAGGTATATAGTTAGTCTTTCACATCATATAAACACTAATATACACATAATATGTCTTAATATTAGTTATAAATACCATTTATCTCTACAAATATAAAAAATATTGAAGAAGGAATATCTAAAATTAATATACTCTTTATTTTCACAAAAGTAGAGGATCAAATAAAAGGAATACGCTTAAAAAGTTATCAATTGTTTGTCTCAATTACAACAATGCCTTTTGAAGACAGAGATTTTGTAGTGCTAAATAGTTTCATATTTTATAAACCTTATTAATATTAAATAATAATAATCGATTGTTACTTCTTATACCTATTATTCAGTCTTGGTACTGTAGGCAAAAAAAGTATGGCGGTGTGTCACATGTCTAGAACACCTAATAGAAATAATGTGTATTGACTGTTATGATGATATCTATAAAAAGTATTGTGAATTCAAATGAGGATGTCTTATTAAATTTGAGTCAATTATAAACAAATCGGTACGTTTAATGACCTTAATGAAGAAACTAGCCCAAATATTGACTTATAAATACTATAAGGAACTCAATTTACTTGAGTCTTGTCGCTATTGAAAACTAATATGGAAATAGACAATAGAGTTTAAGTTTCATCTTTACTTCCTCATTTATATGAGTCATATTACTTTCAAAAATAGGACTGTCCATTCTTGCAGCACTAAGCGATATATTTCAGTTAAAAGATTTTTTAAAGTAATGGACAATACTGTTTCTGCAGCATAGTTTAATTTTATTAGATGATTTGCACAGGATTAAATCAATTTAGTTACATATTGAGAAGTGATGTTGACATATTTTTTTCTATACAATCATAGACCATAAATACTTAATTTTTGATAAATAAAAGAAATCGCTGTTTTTGAAATTAATGATTATTTCTCAACTATAGACACTTCTTTAATAAACCTCATGTATACAGTACCAAAACTCTCATTCAAATTTAACATACACATTTTTTTTATACGAAATTCGAAATTAGGTTGTTCAGTAGATATTTATACCTTCAATCCAAAGACCATTTTCAAGAACTGCTCATAGTGTATTGTTATGACACCATCTTGATCTGTGTCAAACTGTCTGAATGCAGATGTTAACATCTGTAATTTCAAATAAAAATATGCCATAGGAATATTAAATTTGTAACCAATAGTATGTTTGTATGATTTATACGGCAATTTTGGAATTTACAGGAAAATAAAATTATCAAAAAATCAGAATGGGTCAAACAAAAATCAGTGTAATATATGTGGGACATTTGACTATTTTTATAATTTAAACTCTGGTTGTAATGAGTTGTTTTCTGTATGTTTATTTAAATTTAAAAGAATATTTTAAAATGTGACCAACAGATAGAAAATTAGAATGTATTGTAATAAAAAGAGCAAATAAATAAATTGAAATCTTTTGCTGATCATATCCGACATACATGTCATATGAGATAAATTTCTTAGTATAAAAATAATACTGTAACTACATCTTGTCTTTCTCACAATCAATGAAACTTAAATTTCATATTTTTTTAAAACAAATATTAATTTGTAATACACTAAAGATTTAGCAATAAACATTACAAAAATACTTACATACAAAGTGACACAGCACTGAATAAAGTCATCAAAGAGAATTGTTGACCTCCCAAATCTGTCAAACTTTTGCACCATGATATTAATAACTTCATCTGATAATCTATATCCAAAAGCAGTAAGGGCATTCTTTAATTCCATTTTATCTATGTTTCCAGAGTTATCTCGGTCAAATGATCGGAAACAATTCTGCCAGTCAGTGACATATTTCCATAGGGCACCAAAATCTTCAAATGATATAACACCTCTGTTTTGTTTGTCAAACATACCTGATAATGAAATAGTTTTATGTATTTACTACTTCAGGTGTATAATGCTGGAGCCAGACTAAGTTTTATTTAAATGATCATTTCAATGATCGCATAGTGTGTCTGGGAACTTTGTGTAACCTCACAAAGTTTTGTAGAACTTTGTAGACTTCAAGGTCAAAAATGTACACACACTTTGAGCTATGTCTGACTCCGGTGTATTACATATATATTACAGTAGATAAAAGCTGAGAATTTTAATGGTTTTGTAATGCTAGTGGTAAAAAACATATTTCTGTATGCTTACATTGCATGCGCTGGCTAAACCTTATGAGATAGATTAAAATAATTTAAAATAATGAAGCCATTTTAAAGAATACTGTATAATTCGTAACCCATGTGCATATGCTAGATATCCAAATTGCCTTTCACAGCATACTATTAAAAATTAATATTTTAGAAGATATGAGAGATTTAAAATATGGAGGAAGAGCAGCTGGCCGGCCTGTTGTTGCTGAGGCAAGCAACCAATAGATGGTATGTTTCAATATTCAATAATAAGAGTAAGCCAACATTTGGGCAGGACAATGTCTGGTAGGTCCACTTGTATATAATAAATCGACCTTGTGCATCCACTTACCAATCATCAACCTTACAGTTTCAGGGTTGAATGGGTTCCATGTTCCATTAGAAAGAGCTTGTTGCAACTCATCAGCTGAAATGTATCCACTTCTGTCTTTATCAACTCTGTAAAATGAAGTTTGAATTAACTATATTCATATTCAACTGCTCCAACAATAGAATAGTTCTATGAATCGTCAATGGGTACTTTTATAAATGAACATTTCTTTAGGCACGTTGTGAAATTTTTCGCGATGGGAATAAACCATAGAATTCATGTCCTTGTCACCGAATACCTTCCGTGAGCTATTTGCTGTGTATGAACGTGTACCTTTTCAGTAAAGAAAATTGTCACCAAACATTTAACTTTTACATCACCATTAATGATCCACCACCACCTCGGACAATTTGTTTTCACTTCTATTGAGTCTCTCAGCATATTTTTTTATATGTTTTTAGTTATATCTCTAAACCTGATATCATAAATTTTCTTTATGACAATTAAGGTTAACCATGTTTACAAGATTGAAACCAAGGTAAGATATTGTTACAGGAAATTTAATATAATTTTTTAACAAGTGAACCAATGACAATACTTCAAATAGAAGGTGTTCCTATTAAAGCTGTTGACTGATGTGCCATGTAACATTATTATTTCTAAAATATTCAGTCTGAGTCACATTTCATGGAGAAGACATGAAGGACATTAGTCAACTGGCTAACAGCAAACAAACGACTATTCGCACAAGACAAAATCTGCTGGATAGTCTATGATAAATATTGAGGACAATTATGAAGGCATTATCATGTCAAATATGGGTGGTGAAATTGTAACAATGTAGTATATTAAATGATAATGTAACATTAGAGACAATTCTATAATAAATTCTTATTTGTACTATTTATAGTAATTAATCACAGTTACTAGACATCATGGTCATTAGGAAAATATTCATCATAATATAGTACCTTGTAAAAGATCTACAATGGCATGAATATTTTTATCATATAATCTATTGGTAACTTATAAGCAATAAATATATACCTTCTAAAGATATCCCACAAGAATTCTCGGCTGGGCATTGGTGATTGGAAAGCCATATTTTCAACTGTAAAATAAAAATTGTTTTCTAATTCCTGTGTATACTAGCAAAACTTTACTTTAATTAGAACTGTTTACAAATAAAGAAACAAATTTCCAGTGTGAAATTTCCGTAATTCGGAAAATTACTCCAAATGTTGATGAATCATTGATGTCCTGGTCTTCAAAAAAACCCAATACTGTTATAGTTTTTAATAGTGTTTACACTTACATTTCTTCTATAAACGCTTTATAATTCAGCACGTATTTTTTTTTAAATTAGGAATTTTTGATAACACTCAAAAACACAATATCACGGTAATATCGCCAGTACCACCTAGAAAATATAGAAATTGAATCAATAAAAGGAAATAGATTAAGAAATATTAATATTCACTCTTTGGTCATAATTCGTAAAATTTAGTATGTTACACAGATAAAATAGACGATTGACGAATTGCTTATATGCTATGGAGATTATAAGGAGGACCATCTCTATGTATTAAAGTGTCAGTCAAATTCCGCAAATAAGGAGGCGTCATATTAGAATGAGGAAGAATTTTAAAGGTTATTATTGGTCAATTCATCACTTTGTTAAAGCAAATCTAGTGTGTATAACATTGTATACAAGTTGCAAGTCATTCCTTCAATTCATTTTCCAGTTTCTTTCTATACAATTACATGAAAGGTGAATCTTTACATACAGATTAGATAACGGTCTAACATTTAAGTCACATTGTGTTTTCTGGGCTCTATTAAATGAAGACAACATGTAATATTGTAATTTTATTCGTTTTCATATTAAATATCCATGAGATCGGAGGACATCTCTTAATAAAATAAAAGACTTTATTAAACTTAACTATCTAAAATCTTGTTGTACCGTAAAGAATTATTTAAAAGATATAAAAGACACACAAAGATAAAAGAAGAACAAAGAAAGGTAATAAATTGTCCTATCCGCATTTCAACTATTGTGGAATGGTGATAATAAAAATAATACTTGACTAGATTTGTTGTGGGCTCTTCCCAGGTCAGAATTCAAGAAACCACGTACACTTTGCTCTTTTAACATATACATAGTTAGGGTTTTCTTTGTTAGGGCACAAGGGTCAGGCAGTGCTAAAGGAAATTTCAATAATACCTAAGCTCTATAGGAAAATAAAGTTAAATGGGCGCGTAGAAATCTGTGCACTCACAACTTTAAGCTTTATTTACACAATTATCAGTACTAATATCCTCATTATCATAAAATGTAGTTTCAAATTTACGATTTTAATACGGTTTTCACCAATAAACAGAACCACTCAAGGGAAAGGTTTATATCTATAATACATTTATGTTATAGAATATAAAAGCTGATAATTTCAATGATTTGTAGCGAGTATGTCGTAAGAAGCTTATTTTTGTGAGCGTACAAGTCATGGCTAAGCCTAATGAGATAGAAGAAAATAATGTACTACGGAATTGTACATCTTAAAATGATCTATAATAAAGTTCGCGATGGCATATGTCTATCTCCTAAGAATAACCCACATGAACCATTTTAATATTTTACATATTACAAAAAAATAATGAACTATTTGTGAAAGTATTAATTATTATCAATTGAAATATCCTAGATACTTCTTACATTTTATGCAGATCAAAATACTAAAACTACTAACTACTTTCTACTAAAAATTTAAGAATAAATTATTTTTAAATAAAAAGAAATCTGCCTAGAAAAACTTCCAAGGAATCTAACTAAACCAAAAAAAGTTCCTCACTACACCAATGCTGACTTCAAAAGATCGACTTGAAAATACTAATTATTTATTGCTTTTTAGTTTCTCACACTTTTTTGCATTCGGTTTTCTTTTTAAAAATAATGAGTGCGCTCCTAAACCTACACCTGGGTCACAAGTCCCGGGCACTGCTATGGTTCCTTCCTCTGCAACACGATGGACCCGGCACACCCTTATTTTGCTAGCATTTATAAAGGTTCTAATTCTATTCTAGTTTTTTGATTGTTTATATTTTGGTTAACATTAAACCAACAAGAAAGAGTGCTTTTGATCTTGCTTAATGTTCGTTTTGCCTAATCCTTCCTAATGCTATATATGCATAATGACTTAAAAAATAGAAAAGAAATACAATGTTTTCTTACCAGCATTAAACAAGAAATAGTGACCCTTAATGGGCAGCAACTTTTTATTCACATTCATCTTTGAGGGCAACATAAGTTCTGCAAGAAATTAAACTAATAAGAATACATTTCATGATATATATTTAAAATTCAAATTTATAAGTAAAGAATTCAAAATGTTTAATTAATTTTTTTTACACATTTTGGAATAAATACTATTTCTCTTACATTTCATTAGACTTATAGTTATGGTTAAATAACTAGTTTTTAAATAACAGTATATATATACAGAAATACAGAAAATATATTAGGCATAATTAATTTTATTTATTTAACTTGTCTAGTTTTATACGTACATTAAAATATTAAAGAAAAAATAACAAAACGCATGTAACCGGAAAATTAACATGGTTTTTTAAATAAAAAACTAACCTCATATTCAAGTGGTTACGTGAATATGAGTAAACAACAATAAAAATTAAGATGCCACAGAATTAAGAAATTATAGAAATCTTCATAAACATATAAAGATTTCATACTTTTTTGAAAAGTTTATTAGTAAATATATAAGCTAGCGCTTTCAGGTTCATTTTCAAAATGAGATGAAATATATTTCGTCGTTTGTGAAAATCATTACGTGTACCTGTTAATGATATTTAACGATAAACTAGAATCCAAAAGATTTTTTTTTTCAAATTGAATTAATAAGTTCTTTGGTTCGATCATTGTGGGCTACGGAAAGGGAACAGCACGTTACTGTCTCGCTATCTACTCTTTGAAGCGTAACAACTTAACCCCGCGCCAAAAAAAGCTTTACTTTTCTTAAAATTAAAAGAAAAAACTGCATTGATTTATTGCAACACTAATAAATAATTATATGACAGCATTATCAGCAACCCTGTTGACCAGTAGAGGCTGTTTCGAGGAAACAAAACTATATAAGATATTATTGTGCGATGATATTTTTATATACATATATTTTATATTAATGACTCCATGACTTCAAAAACATTCCACGAATTTATAGGCTAAGACTTTATTATAAATAATTTTCTTAAATGTTATTTTTCTTGGCACATAAGGTGTTTTGGAATCTATCGGATCCGTCGAAAGCGAGTAACAGTTTTACTTGTAATTTGAGGGGATACGGGAATATTAGACATACCAAAAGTATTTCTAGTAAAGAAGAAAATCGGTCAACATCTATTTTTCATCCCCCTAAGTGATAAGGGTGGCCCACGCGGACGGAGTCGCGGGGCGCTGCTAGTAATCATATATTTTTTTTATACTGCGCGTAAAGCTTCTGTTGGAATTGGCTAAAAATAGTGTTTTCTTATTTTTCTCATGAATAGTTTGTTATTTGTAAACCTATATTTTTTTTGTATGTAATGTCATTGACCTGTATATCTTATCGTACGCCAGTGAGACTCCAATGAGGTATCTTGAATTATCCGCCGAATTATCATTTGAGATAACACCCAGAGGTTGATGAATTGTCTCTGAAAAATGTCAAAAACGATTACAAGTTTTGATAACGGTCAAGGTTTTCGGTTTCAATATCACAAAATATTTATAATCTATGAAATAAAATTGTTTTCGTCTATTTGTTGTTTTTTAATCGACTTCAATTTTTTGCGGTCATAGCCAATACTGAACATCAGTTAATTTACCGAGTAGGTTCCGTTTTAGATTTAGTGCAATTCTTAATATTTTGTATGTTTTATATTAGTTTTAAGTCTATAGGAGAATTTAGTAAGTTAGTTTTCTCCTTTATATCTATTCTGTAAGACTACAGCGCATCGAATCAAATAAAGTTTTTCTTATTCTTAAATAAGTGTTATATGATGTGATTGTTTATCATTTTTTATTTAGAAAAATTGTCGGTGATTGTCGAAAACGACAAAAACTCGTTACACATCATTTGCGATTTTAATTGTACCTGTTAAATCAAGACTTTCTGACTGAAGTTGCCTCATCAAATATAAACCAGTGCTAGAATGGGTCACCCATCTATCACCCGGTCGTAGCCAGAGCAACTTAACTTAACGATCGACTCAAATGCCAACCACTGATTAGGCCACGACCTCCTCAAGAATATTTGAAGCCAGTGTTCGGATCGGTCACACAGCCGCGCTAAAAACTCTTAACTAACTTAACTTAAGCTCACGATCGACTCAAATGCCGGCCACTGATTAAGCCACAACCTCTTCTAAAATGTAGTACATCAATGCAAATGATCATTTCTTTGTTCCCTTTCAAGCAAACGCTTTTCTTAAACTTTCATTAAATTTTACTCGCAGAATTTTTTACATTAAAAATAATGCTTTTCGGAATTAGTAAAAGTTCCAAGTAATGTCGGGTAGTTATAAAGAAAATTTAAGAATTTCACAATGAGCACTGAAATGATATTTATGCTCTCGGAACTTTATTAAAATTTTATTCGTAGTTTTTTTAGGGTTCCGTAGTTACTACAAAGAACGCTTATAATTTCACTCTGTCCATCCATCTGTCTGCCCGGAAGGTGGTCCCCCCCCCTAGCATTTCCAAACTATAAAACCACTAAGTCCCCAGCCACACTACGTGATCATTGATATGATCATTCAAATGAGGCTATGTCTGGCTCCGGCATTATAGGTACAGCACCGCCACCACCAATGAAACCAGCGCCACAACCAACCGTCAAAGACGAACCATTTGCTGTACCACTTCAGAAGGACAACCCCAAAATTAAAGAGTGGCGCTTCTTAAAAATCAAGAAATGAAAAACCGAAGAAAGATAATATGGAGAGATATAATTCATTTTAATTATTATTTTTTATTATTAATTGTTAGAAGATTATGTTTTTTTTTAGTTACATGGATAATTTGGTTGATTGAAAAGAAGATACACCGATATTTTTGTTACATTTCCTTTTGCAAAATATTATTTTCTATTAATTATTACGTTGGAAACTTTCCTTTGTTATATTTTATGCGTTAAAATAATATTTAATATCTTTGTGGAAAATTTTCTGTCCTAAATCTTACAATTCATCTGATTTCTTTAGTCGTATAAAGCGTTTTTCAGACAATTACAAAGTAATTGCGGCGGACAATTACAAAGTAGTTTTGAAGAATATTTCTCTATCGCATTGTTCATATATACATTTTTATGTCTGAAATAAGTTCTTTTCATGAAAGGAAAACCTTATTACCTCATCATTTTTCTTTTCCACGTTTAAAAATATTAAACGTTGAATCGTGTTCATATCTAATTATGAAGATCCATTGTTTTTTTTTTCTTAATGAAAAGACGTAAAGAGTGTGCGGACTAAACCGACAATTGAACTGAAATAATTTATTTTTGCCTGCAAAATTTAATAAGACTATAACGAAGGAGAAAAAATATCGTTTATATAGTCTCAGATTTCTTTTCCTTAGACATAAGTTATTATGCATACGTGTTTCCCCATTTCTTATATCTTATCACACAATAACAGTAGTCATATCACTCAAGATTTCCCTTCACACTTCGAATCTGTATAAGAAGTCAAGAGAAGTTAATGAACATAATATCAATAAAAGTCGAAATACTGATTTTTCTGCTGAAAAAAAAAAGCGATAAAATATTATTTCCAAACATGCCAGTAAGAAAATAAGAATTAAAAAAAATAGAAATAAAATTAATTTCAACTACAAACTTTTATAGGAAGGCAAAAGTATAAGTAACGGAATTCCTACTTTTAAACTATTACGTATTTTAAGGGTCATATATAAATCGTAACTAAAACTCTTAACTCACTTAAACTCAGTCTATTCCTTTGGTATGGCACGTATTCATAAATTTAAATACACAAATTAAGATGAAAGTTGTTTTTTAACTTCAGATCATAGAAACTATTTCTATGATCTATGGTTTTAACACTTTTGATACTTCAGAAAGAACCGGTGGTTGACCTATTTGTCTTTTTAGTGTTTGTGCTGTAGACCGTCCCCCCTATTGGGGACGTTAAGATTTTAACTTAATTTATTTTGAAATCCTAAGGCCTATTTAATTATTTATTTATTTTGTTTGTGTTGTGTTGTCGACCGTCCCCCCTATTGGGGACGTTAAGCTTTTAAATTTCAATTAATAACTGTTTTGTGTTGTCGACCGTCCCCCCTATTGGGGACGATAAGGTTTTAAATTAGTTTTAGGATTTTAAATAAATTATTTTGTGTTGTGTCGTCGACCGTCCCCCCTATTGGGGACGTTAAGATTTTAAATTGTAAATTATTGTGTGTATTGTGCCGTCGACAGTCCCCCCTATTGGGGACTCTAAGATTTTAGCTTTGTTTTTATAATTTTGTTGACCGTCCCTCTTATTGGGGACGCTAAGACTTTAGCCTTTAATTTAATTTCGTGTTTGTGCTGTTGATCGTCCCTCCTATTGGGGACGCTAAGATTTTAACTATATTTAACTATATTTATTCTTTGTTTGTGTCGTGACCGTCCCCCCTATTGGGGACGTTAAGATTTTAACCTTATTTATTCTCTGTGTGTTTGTGTTGTGACCGTCCCCCCTATTGGGGACGTTAAAGTTTTAAACTAAGTCTTTTGGCCGTCACCCCTATTGGTGACGTTATTTGCTTACGTAAATATACCGGCGATTGTGGTTATGACATTCCGGATATTCTCCTTGTCCGTTGAGTGTTTCTAATCTCTTTGAGAAAACGTATGTGGTCCTGCAAAGAACCGTTAAATGGATCTTCAATAGATATATACTCTCCGTTCCCGTCGAGACGGGAGGAGGGTATACACAGGAAGTCATTGTTGTTTATTTGGAACTTGTGTATTTGGTGACCGCTTTCGTTCCTTCACTAACGGCGTGCTTCGCAAGTTCTCCGGGCAACAGGAGGCGGACGGCTGTTTGAATTTCGCGACTCGTAATCGTAGCTCTCTTATTATAGTGGGCTAATCGCGATGCTTCGGCGGCGGTTCTTTCGAATATATCGTTGACGAAGCTATTCATGATGCTCATGGCCTTACTGGAAATACCGGTATCGGGGTGAACTTGCTTCAACACTTTGTAGATGTAGATTGCGTAGCTCTCCTTCCTGCGGCGTTTCTTTCTTTTATCTCCCTTGGAGATATTCTTCTGAGCCTTTCCGGCTTTCTTTGCAGCTTTACCACTGGTTTTTGGCGGCATAGTAGTAAACGTATAGGATAAGTTAGCGGACGTGAAGCTTACGAAAGCTGACGTAAAACTGACCAGGCCGGTAGGGGCCGCTTGGAATTTAACATAGTCTCGGCGGTCGCCGATGCT
The DNA here is from genome assembly GCA_024363005.1 of Charaxes varanes. Taxonomy (NCBI): domain Eukaryota; kingdom Metazoa; phylum Arthropoda; class Insecta; order Lepidoptera; family Nymphalidae; genus Charaxes; species Charaxes varanes. The sequence goes on along the minus strand of JANCMC010011857.1, from coordinate 83,555 downwards.
CCGCCATGATTTTAGATTTAGCGGGTAGTGAGTCAGAAAAGTGCGGGTGGTGGGGACGGTACGCAATGCCAGGGATATTATACCGTGTCAGTAATTTATGTCATTTCTTATTGAGTTTTAATCAAAGTTTCAGCTTGATTATTACAGTTCATTTTTATTGTATCTAAATTGTGGTACCTGCTAACAAGAATAATATGAAAGTGGTTTGTCACCAATAAAAGGTTGGAAATCCCTGGTCTAACCACTTGACCACTACGGCTCCATTAATAATAATTTATATTCCCTTCATTTCGCTCGTCAATAGATAAAACGTTTGAATAAAAATCAGAGAAAAAAAAAATTATTTAAATAAAATTTACATTTAAGCTTGTTTATGAATCATTTTCATATTTGGGACACTATTTTTATTATGTTTCATTAAGCACGGAGTAAAGAGGTAAGTGTCTATTAATACTACAAATTAGTATGTAAATATTCATATAAAATGTTCTATTTTTATGAATGTTTTTTTTTTAATGTAGATAGACTTCATTTGCATAGAAAACAGTTTACTGTAGATGAAATAAATGAAAACAGATTAGTTAAACACAGTAGGTATTAAAATGCTATAAACAATGAATTATTCTTATTAAAATATAAAAAAAATAAAGTATATATCGAAAAGTATCTGTTCAGTTACAAAATAATCTATACTCTATACTAATATATAAAGCTGAAGAGTTTGTTTGTTTGTTTGCGAGCGAAAACGCTAATCTCAGGAACAATTGGTCCGATTTGGAAAATTTCTTCAATGTTAGGTAGCCCATTTATTGAGGAAGGCTTTCAGGCATCAGGCTAAAACTGAATCATTTTTTACCTAATTTTAAAGAAAAAAAGAAAAACTTTTATTATAAATTAAAAGTACAAACCAAAGCTACCTAAAACGTACTAGTAGTAATCTATATTTTAATTGCCACGCTCATATTCCAAACTCAAATCTACAAATAACCGATTTGAATTAAATCGCATGTCATACTTACAAAAGCTCCGCGACATGTCCACTCATTTCTTTATTCCGCGGTCACATATAAAGACTTGTTTCTAGTTGAAATTTATCATATGCAAGTTTAATATATTATATGGTAGCAAAGCGACCGCAAATGTCAGATTCGCATAAATCTTATAAGTCATCAGTTGCGCCGAAATGGTGTAATTTATCAAGTGATGAAAATATATAAACTCGTTACATATATACAAGAGTATCGCTTAATAAAATTTTAATATCGACCTTTTATAGCGAATAATTGGTGTGACAGAAGGTAAACTGGTGCACTTAAAGCCGCTATCAGGCTTTGAACTTTGAAATTATTCGTGTGACATCCGGCTTAGCGTTTTCACTCTATACTATGTATAAATCTGTGTATATGTTACAGGCTTAAGCCGATTTTAGGATAAACTTGTTTCGCCTAGACCGAACCTGTACGTGGCTGGATTTGCTGCTGAGTGGACTGTAATTCTGGTGATGTTGAGGGTCTTGACCCCTGCTTGGTCAAGGTCTGCAGACCTCCATGTATGTTGCAACTTATTGATTTGAATGTGGCAGAAAGAGGGCGATGTATGCGCCGGAGGGGCTTATATAGATGCGTAACGGTGCACCAAAGAGTATTTGTTATTTTCTTAATTTAATGCTGTGGATGTTTTCTGTGATCTGTGCTTAATCTTGAACAGAACCGATTCGTCCCTTTATGCGCTACACTTGGAATTTTCTCCTTATCTAACTTTGTATCGCTCTGTATTTACACGCTTTACCAGTTAAGTTACTTGTGTGTAAAAATAACTGAAGAATGTCACGCGAAAATGGTACCCAACATTCATAATAAGCTGGTATACGGCACTGCCCAACTGTAACAAGTAAGATAAAGAGAAAATTTCAAATGCAATGCGTGACAAAATCGGTACTACTTTATCCTAAAATCGGGTTTAGCCGGTAACATATACATATATATAATTAATCAGTTCGCTAGTCTCGTTAATACTCAAAAACCGTTGTGCCTTCTTAAATTTAACTTGTTTTGTTTCATTGTTGTGTTACGGAAGGCACGTAGAACATTGCGACCCGATTAATATCCCTAAGCGGTATTGTGGAGATTGTAGAGAATGTGGGGGTTCTGGGGATGGTGTAAGACGGCAATCGGTCATCTTAAATCGCCCCACAACCAAATACTCTGCAATCTAAGCGGATCCTGGTGTCAAGCCGGGATAACGCTAAGAAGTAGAGTCAAAGATCTGCGCGTCTCACAAAAATCAGTCTATCTATCCGCGAGCTATTGATGCAGTAATATGAAACCAAAAACCTCATTATAAAAGCCGCAATTATCCTACCGTCATTAGTGACGAAATCCATCACGGTAGCCCAACATCGGCACTTTCGAGTTAGACTATAGAAGAATATAAAGAAATTACGCTCCACCTATTTCATATAATAACGACAATTGTAAGGAACTTATATATCTACCAATCAAACCTGTCAAAACGTCCGTACGACGCGTCAACTGAGAAATGGGATCGGCTATCCATCAAACGTTACGAAAATTAGGTGCATTGTTCAGTGCTTGCCGCTCCCTAACAAATGAGGTACCTTTAAATCACAAATATCTTGTTTTGACTTGAGAATTTTTGGGTATCGAGTCATAGCGTGCAGTGTTTGGAGAAAGACAAGAAAATAGATTTGGTGTCGATTTCTTTTGCAATCTTCTTCTTCCTAGCGTTATCCCAGACCAGGGTCCGCTTAGATTTCAGGGAATGTTTAATTACTGATATAACAAAGTGACTTTAATTGGGTCCCACAGTTTTACATGCCTTTCGTAACATAGAAGAGGCCGGATATCAACTATAAACCAGTGCAACAATGGGTCACCCATCTATCATCCGGTCGCAGCAAGAGCTTAACCTAGAGATCGACTCAAAAGCCGACCCTTGTAAGGCCATTACCTCCTCCACGATCTCTCTCGCAATATATTTTATTATTAAAAACCACAATCTATATATATACACATATAAATACTTTATTACATACTATATATTTACTGTACCTACACCCCTTCTCTTCACATTAATCTCCTACTCTTTAAGGGTTTCTGGAAGAAATCTCTTTTAAGAGATAAGTCATCCTTTGTTCACAAAATTTTCTGTTACATATTTTTATACTTGTTATGTTGGTACATAAATTGTAAAATAAATAAATAAAAGCGAAAGGTCACTTAGTACGAAATTTCGAAAACCGCGGGGCGTACAGTACCAAGATAGTTTATAGTTAGTAGACATTCGGGAAAATAATTTTTTTTATAGAGCCAGATTAAGGAGGGTTACAATTTAAGCTTACAAAGTACAGTACTTACAATACAATAAAAACCTCATCACTGAATGAAAAAAGGTTTTGGTTACTTTTCAAAAAAATACATGTATATTCTTTTTTGATCAACAAAAATTGAAAATGTAACATATATATGTATATAAATTTAACAAATATATATATACCTCGGACGGAATATCACTCAGTATAGTGCAAACAACAACTTCCAGAAAAAAATGTGTATTTTGGGGAAAACTCATCATTCTAGGCATCCTTCTTTAGGCATTCGTGAATAGAAAAAAAAAATGCTTAAACACCTTTGCGGTCCATTTCGCGACAAGCACTTGTTAATCTTGCATGTACGTGTTCCGACACAGAATTTCCTTATAACAAATGCATTAGCCAATACTTTACCTTCCCTATTATTTATACGCCCTCAAAGGTCGCGAGTACTGCTCATAAACTGCTTCGCGCATTAACCATAACGAATAAAGGCACTAAAAGCAGGCCTCGACCGTCCCTTAGGGCCGTTTCGGCTGTCAATGGGAAAATTTAAGCCCGCCACACCCATGCACTCCGAGGGGTCAACCTTTTCGGCCTTTGTCTCAATTGTTACTGCCTTCATATCCTCGACTCCTTTATGTCTGGCGCTACAGATTAAATGTAACAATGAGAGAGAAAAAATCATTTCGCTTCCTTACGGTTTTTTTTTATTTAACCAATACGTTCGTTAAGGTAATTTCGGCAGAACAACCCTTTTGTGGATGAGCTTGCTAAAGCTTGGACTTAGTTAGCAAGCTTGTTTATTTTATTTATTACATCACCAACAATCTAACCAATAGAGCCTCAATAGTTCAACGGTATAAGGTATGGATTGAAATCCGCAAGGTACCCGGTTCGTACCTCACCGACGTTGGGGTATTGTCGCACCCACTCCTAATACAAGCTTTTAATTTAAGCTTAGTAGGAGGAGAATATTAGACATACCTAAAAGATATTTCTAATATTCTTAAAAAAAATAGACAAATAGAACAACAACTGTCGTTATACAAAGATATGCAAAAGGGTTTGTGGGCGAATTTCAACCAGCTGGCGATCTCTGATAGATATTTTATTTTATTTCTTTAATAACATATCCGAAAAACCATTACAGTTCCCCAATTTGTCTTTTCGGGACCAAATAAATAAATATCAATTCCTTAAAACTAATATATTAAATTAACCAATTGCAACGCTCCCCAGTGAGGACCTGTATATCATATCGAAGCTGTGGAGCACATTCCATCGCCGCGACCTGGTGGAGACGGCGTGCAAGAGCTCCTTGCGGGAGATGGGGCTGGACTACTTCGATCTCTACCTCATACACAACCCTATGTCGCTCAAGGTAAGGGGACGCCCTTTTTTATATATAAGAAGAGGCAAAAAAGCATTTAGGCCACAGGAACTCTCACAAACCGAACGAAACGCGACAACAATACCATCACTTGTCGTTACGATATAACCGACACTTTTGCAATACTCAGAGTTAAAGGTTTTTTATAAAAAGTGTCCCTTGCTAGGTTTTGAAATGGCGCAGTCCAGCGTTTCACAAAATTATCTACTTACCTATTTGAAATACTTCGATTTTAGGAAGGCCCCAACCCCCTGCCGTAAATAGTTAATGGTTTGCAATACTCACAGTTAAAGGATTTTTTATAAAAAGTAGGTATAATTGCTGGTGGAGAAGTCAGACGAACCCACGGGCACGCGTAGCATGTTGTATTCCAACCCATTCGCACTGCAGTAAGAACTGAAAGAAAACATGAGTTTGTACGTCTCCAATATATTTTTTGGTCCGTATTTATTAGACCAGGCGTTTGAAGATATAAAAAGTCTGTTTTTTTTATTATTATATATATATAAAAGGCAGGCGGTTCACCTAAAGGTCTGCCGACGATCATGGACATCTGCACCACTAGGAGGTTCCCAGATACGCTGCCGGTCTTTATTGGCCACCGGTAACTCTCACAAATTGAAGAGACAGCATTACCGCCACTTCACGTCGATCTTATGTTAGAGAAATCATGACTCGCCAATCTAATTCTACTACACACCAGGACTGTAGGCGTGGTGCTATCTCTCTTTGTATTTTTATAAATGCAATTATTGATGTATGTTTTTAAACATGAGAGTGGAGAAAGAAGAAAAAATGTCTTACTCTATTAATTTTTGTTGTGCCCCTAGGGGCAGATCTTTCCAATTTATCGAAGCTGCATCAGTTACCGCCCCACCGAACCCTATAATCGTCTGATATGTCCTGTCAGGGCGTAATTCTAATACTTGGGCATACCCGTTACCTGTAAAATTTGCAAGTGATTAACAAACTCTCTTTTGCCTCTGTCTCTTTCTTCCAAAGTATCACAGTTCTAAAACATCACTTTCAACATATATCTCTCTGTGTGCATTTATATTTATCAACACTATCTAATTGCAGTACACTTTGCAGCGCTTGTACGTCAAATATCTATTGATTTTATGAAAAAAAAAAAAAGGTTTCTAACTATATTTTAGGCAATCTAGTTGTTACTTCTGCGGGATCGTCGTTTCCATTTGTTGTGTAATACCTATGTTTCTAAGAAAAAAAAAAGGCTTCTAACTATATCTTAGGCAATCTAGTTGTTACTTCTGCGGGATCGTCGTTTCCATTTGTTGTGTAATACTTATATTTTTTCGGTTTCCAAAAAAAATAAAAAAATAAAAAATAAAATCTTTTTTTGATGGAAATATATATTTCTCGTTTCCAGGTACACTTGGAGCGTAAGACGCGAGAAGCGGAGTTCCTCACGGCGCGTCTCGTCGAGGAGTCGGAGAAACGTGCGGCCGAGGCGGAGAGGCTCAAGGCCGAGCTGGTGGCGGCCAGGGTTGCCGAAAAGCAGGCCAAGGAGAAACTGCTCAACTTCCTCAGCAGGACCTCCACTGGGTCATTACCACCGGTGAGTGAGAAAAACTTGGGTTATGTCACGTTACACAACACTATGGGTGGGTGTACCTGGCTGGATTTGCTGCTGAGTGGACTGTAATTTTGGTGATGAATCCGACCAGTAGTTCCTGAGATTAGCGCGTTCAAATAAACAAACTCCTCAGCTTTATATATTAGTATAACATACAAAATTCTCCTGTCACGGTGTTCGTTGCCAAAATCTTCCGAAACAGATTGACTGATTGATACATTGTTTCATAGCTCTCAGAATCAGCCGAAACTATTTTAAAACTCCCAAGTGGTAAGGGTGGCCCACGCGGACAAAATCGCGCGATACAGCTAGTATATGTACGTGTATAAACAAGGGCAAACGGGCGGGTGATAAACCGCTCATGTGAACCTGAGTGGGAACCGACGTGACAAATACAATATCAAAAGGTTCGCATATGCGTGTCCGGCCTTTGGGAAATAAGTGCACCTTTAAGTCGTACTGTTTCAAGAATACCTAAAGAAATATAGGCTAATCAGAAATGGGTATACCATTTCTGATTAGCCTATATTTCTTATTTATTTAATATAGTGAAAATATTCGCGAAAGCTTAAATTGTGTATAGAGATAGATAGAGACCTTATTAACTAAGTAAAAATAAGTAAAAAGATCTCTATCTATCTTTATACTATAATATATTTTACTTAATAAAAAGATGAAAGAGACTTCAGTAATGGGCGATGGTAGGCATATGACTTTATCTCCCATTACGTCTAAGCTCTACCCCAGATCATAGTCCATTAATGATATATAGACACCATTTGAAGCTGTGGCGGGCCGCTTATTTCAAATAAATGGACTGGCCCGTTGGCGCAGTGGGCAGTTACCCTGCCTTCCGCCCCGGGGGTCGTGGGTTCGATTCTCACCTCGAGTCTGGGTGTATTACTATGTATGTATTTACAAATTTCTAAAAAAAATATTTGTATATAACAGGCATCTGTTACCAATAACACAGGCATTAAGTTGTCTAACTCAGGAACAGGCGCCCGGGTGTCATATAAACCTTATTGACTCTTAGAATCCTCGTGTCATTCATAATAAAATCAGAAACGATGAATTTCCCATAGCATTAAGCCATACTCTAATGTACTGTGCAGTTTGGGTGATTATCTCCCCATTAACACCTTCCGAGTAAGAAAGTAATTTGACGCAATTAATATCAAATTAGACTTAAGTTTTTATATAAATCTGCTACTACTTAACTTCGTCCTCCCGATCATTCGTCCTCCGTCCTCCTTCGTCCTCCATCCTCCTTCGTCCTCCCTTGTCCATTGTCCTTCGTCCTTCTTTTGTTCTTCTTCCTTCGGATCTCCGAGAGCCCAGCACAAACTTTCAGAACCGAAGTAAGTCGACGAATCGACTGTATTTATGATGAGAATGTTCGTGCTAGGCTCACAGCGGACCATTTTTAGCGTCACGCGGGTAGCATTAAAAAACAGTCGCGGGCCATATTGGAAGTAAATAGGCCTAAAGCATTCAAATAATGTCATCACCTGACATTCATTGAAAATCGCTGAAAACTGTACCGTCTCACGACAAGCACGGACCGATGCTGATCACGCTTCACCAGTTAATCCCCAAGGTTTCCGAATTAAATTGTATTTCTTTTATTGTTCTAAAATTCATGGAGACGGCGTTGCTATGCGGAAATCCACGATGAGCATTAGAAACTAAATTACTTTTCTTAAATTCTTGAATAATTAAGTGGCCAAGAGCGTGTGAAAGGCACGCTTATATAGAAGGGGTTCCGTCTCTGATACGCGATAAATGTATATGTTAAATAACTTCAAGTTTTTGTCCGATATCGCTTAAATTAATTTTCCTAGTGAGGTTTTTGCATATCCTTTATTAACGTAGAAAATTTCGAAGCTCTACATCTAATAGTTCGGAAATTCTAAAGGAGAGATCACCTTGCGGGCGGACAGTACAACGGTCGGACAAAGCAAAACTGTAAGAGTTCCTTGTAGGACTACGGAACCCTAAAGAAACTAAATTACTTTTCTTAAATAAAGATGAGAGAAAATTAGTGAATGTACCTCGAATGCTACAACAGCGATAATCGCCATTAAAGCAAGCGATTATACGCCAAATCATACCTCCAGATTCCAGGTCTTCTTTTCAGCTTTATATATTAATATAGATAGATATATACTATTTAAATAATCTAAATTGTATGAAATATATGATAATATTTATTTATTAATTTTTAAAGTTCTGCTTTACTAATTCCTTGATATTTCTCTCTAATACCTAATTCATATAGGTAGGAGTTAGATAAACATCTCTCATCAAGCATGATCTCGGACACGGCTAGAACGATTTTCATGAAATGTAGTGGTTTCGGTGGCGATTGATCTATATAGCAAGGTTTAGTTTTTGAAAATGTCGTCTTGTCCATACTTACAGGCAATGAAAAACTGCTACTGTAGGAGGGCTACTCACGTGGGAAATCTGGAAATCAGAAGTCCCCGGTTTGAGACCAGATGATTAGTTTTTCTCTTTTTTTATTATTTTAAATAACCAGTCCATAATTTTTTATTATTGTCAGTAAGTTATTCGGTATGTTATTTATATCTAAGCATAATTTCCATAAAACCCAATTTACCAAAAGAAATACCAAGAAAATATCGGTCGTCCAGGTAATAACTTACACATTCACACATGTTATGGCAAAAATTATTAAGTTACATGTGAAAAAGCTAATAGAGAGTAGGTAAAAGTTATGCGCAAATGAGGTAAAAATTTGTGTGGAGTGTTTGTCTAGAAGATTGTACCTATTCACTCGTAAAATATCTACATGGGGGATAAATTGCATTAGTATAAATGTACTCCTTTTATTGTTTAGAACCACTCTTTGTTCCACCCTCAACAACCATCCAACATCGGACAGGGGTCACTATAGGATAGTTAGTTGATAGTTTTATATTATATATAAGGATTGTAATCTCCAACTTCGAGACGAATCATTTCTGTAACTTTTTTTAATATATAACATTTTTTTTTTAAATACTTTAGTTTTCTTTCTGCACGCTACGCTGCGGCCCAACATGATTATTTATTGCTATTATTAAATTTTAAGCCTATACTGTATAGTACTTTATTTTCATCTCTAGACATGTAGAAAAAACTAACAAAGCGCTATTGATCTTAGAGTAATTTGTTAGAACTAAACGTCACATATTCCCTCTCTTACTCTTTCTCTACCTAGAATTTCAGTATTATGATGTTGGCACCATTTGAGTAGAAAGTCAGTGTTGCGCCAACGTCTCCACAACCTGACAATAGCGTCGAGCGTAGTTGGAGTTCGAGAAGTAAATACTGTAATCGATCCTAAACAATTCAAATTCTAAACAAATTTTTACAAAGGTTTTTCCAAAACTTGTAATAGTAATTTTTAGCACATTTTTTTAAATAATGTGCGATATTCTGGTTATTTATTCAACTCAGAGCTAAGTTTACAAGGATTATATTTAATTTGTTTCGGGCAGGGCAAAGGCCTCCCTACCCTCTTTCCATTAGGCTCTGACTAAGGCTATGCGTTGCCAATCTCTATTATAACGATCCAAGTCATTCCCCCATCTCACTCTTGGCCTGCCGCGATGTCGTTTCTGATCTGGGGTCCATAAAGTGGACGTTTTGGCCCAAAGATCTTTCGACGTGGGGCAGACGTGTCCAGCCCAATCCTACTTTAGCTTGGTCTATTTATAGTATCTTTAAAATAAATTTTTTGAATTAATAATGTAATGAAAACAATGAATAAAATTATTTTATAGAGGTTTGATATCAACTTTTGCGATTTGCTCTCAATTGTAGATGCAGGAACAAGAAAAATTGTTATACATAATATGAAATAAAATCATATAACTATATGCATTGCTATGCCCTAACGGGGCGTCATGTAAAGAAAGAAAGGGAGAACGAAAGAAAGAGAGAAAGAAAAAAAGAGACAAAGAAAACTTTTATTTGGCACACACATAACACTGTAAACAATCATAATAACAAATAGTAAAATAAACTTTATAATTTATAAAATTGCCTACAGAGAGATATGCCCCAAAACGGTTCGAAACCTCTCAGCTTATATGTTGAAAGTGGAAGAAATCCTACTTCCAACGTCGATTTTTGGAGTCCAGCGATTTGCCTCCACGCATGGCAGTGCGTTCTCAATATGTTTTAAATTAGTCTTCTCCCTCATTATAATTCAAGATAAAAATGTGTAGTTAGAGTTAAATTAAAAATAACACTTAAAGAACTGTGATTTCTTAAAATGTAGAACCTTAGACTGACTTTTATAAGTTAATTTTATTACTTATAACCATTTTTCGACGTGATTACGTCTTATAAATCGATGAAACTACATGCACATAAGCATGATTCACTGTCACGTTCCGCCTAAGCCGAGCGTGCAAGCGAGAGCACGATATTCAGTGTTTTTACCTAAAATTTTCATCCATCAACCGACAACAAATATTATGTACCTTCATGCTGTAATGGTTACTGTGCATCCACACCACAGTTAACATTTGTGGAGCAACACAATGCAACACAATAACATAAGGTAACTATCCATAACTTTTGTGGGTCTTTGTTACCATTTGTTTTTGCCCATAACATAAATTAACAAAATATAACTTAGAATAATGTTTTCGGTCGTACCTTCCCATGTTAAGCTGGCGCTATTTTGTTTTTTTTTTTTATGTTACAAAGGGGCAAACGAGCAGGCAGCAAAGTGCCTACTCGTCAGTAGGACTTGCCCCATGGACATCTGCATGCCCAGGAGGCAAGCAGATGCGTTGCCGGCCTTTATGACGAGTTTCGGCCACCGGGAAATCGCACAAACCGAACGCAACAGAGGAACCTCCTCACTATGCGTGCCGTCTCAAGCAATACCGCCTTCTGTATCCGACTTTTGATCCAACCATCAAGCCAGAACCTCTTAAGATGACAGTCGAGGCTCTTTGCTATGAGACCATTAACCGAAACTTTATTATTAAGTTTACTTTATTTTACTTTATTATTAAGTTCTCCGCTTTTAATTCCTAAATTAGCCTCATCAAGTGTAAATTATTTGTTTAAATATATGTACCATTTATTGGCATTATTAATATTAAATTACGAATAGAATTTATATTCTTTATTTGAGGTAGAAATTGAGCAATGTGTGTTTCAAAACATGTATATTTAGTCAGTATAGTTAAGTTTTCTATGACCTAATAAGACTTAATATGTTTCTACATGTGGAGACATAATGTTTTACATTGTGTTTTATTACTGTTATATAAATCTGTTGTACCGATTGTCTCTGAAATAAATAAATAAATATTATGTTATTCCAACTCAATTGACGTGTTAATTTACACACAAGCATAACCAATGTTTCTTCAGTAAATTATGTATTATTAATCAGATTTTCAGATGGCACAAAACTCTACATTAGTAACATTACAGAGTTATTTTAATACCGTTAAAAGCAATATTATTCTATTCTATGGACGCTGAAGAAATTTAAAAAGTCAAAAAATAATAGCCTCCTCTTAGAGTACGTATTTTTAATAAGATAACAGCCTAAAATTCAGTTCAATTATACACAGACACTTTTATTAGTTCCATATGTTGCACTTGCCTGATGGTAACCATATATAAATAAATATAAGCCATGGTCATGGCCAACTGTACAACAGCTTACGTACTACCACACAATACGGTAGCTATTAGCATATAATTATGATTTCGCTAAAGGGGAGGCTATTAAGGGAGTTCGCTATTTGCCAAAAGTCAATGCGGTGATGTCGCGCATCAGAAACTACCGCTGCTAATTGATCACATTGTCTGCGTCACAAACTGTCACGCCAAAATAAACTGCACCCAAAAGTCGGTAACTATGGAAATCGCCTTTGCTCACGTGTGGGACAGAAGCGCAATGCCGCAGTCGGGGGCGCGGGGAAGCGACTCTACCACGACTCAGTCCGCTGCGGCCGCCGGACGAGCAATATGTTTCGTGCGCCGTTCGCGCTCCTCGCGATTTTCGCCGCGCTCGTCGGTGAGTTACAAAGTGTTACATTTTTAAAAATTCCCAAATTATAAATTAACGATCGACATTTAAGTTGTCGATTCGTAACTTTTTAATTTCGTCTGCGTCTTGGATTTGTAGCGTAGTGCTTACGTATAAAGTTGAAAGTTCGTACAACATTGTTGTTTACACCGAGAAATATGAATATTTATAAATGAAAAATGTTTCACTAAGTGTTCGGGATGATAAATTTACATGGCAAAGCATTATTGTTTCTGATATAAAATTATCATCTATAATCGTTTCACGGTTATGTGAAAAATAACGTTTCGTCGTAGCCTTCTACGAGAGTGCTACGACTAACAGTTTTTTAAAATCTTATTGTAGTAAAACACTTTATTAAGTTACATCATTTGATTACTAAACAAGTAACACCTTATTTGTAGCAAAATGTATTTCCTTATCATACATAAGCTAAATAAATAAAAATCATATTACAACTAAACTAAGAAAATTATTTTAGAAAAGAACATTTCCTCCTAGCCCTCCTATATTTTAAAACCTGTTTAACTACAAAAGACCTTTGTGATACACGGTCCTTGAAAGCTGATTCTAGAGAAACGTTCATTTTACCCACAAGCAACTCCAAAAATATCGTCTAAACCTATATTTTATGTGTTAAGTCAACTTATGAGGAGTTATTGAAAATAAAACGAACGTAACAATTAAAATCATAGCTGCATTAAAAATATCTTATTAAAACTGCGCTTTAATTTCCAATTTTCCTTTTTATTGAAACAGTATTAGTTTTTCTACTTAGCTTCAATATTTTAAGCCTTAATAATTAAGTCCAACATAGCCTATGATAAAATTAAATAGTATGTAAACTTGTTTTTGTGATATGCTAATAAATAAAAAACTATAGAAGCATTTATCTTTACATTATAGATATATTATAGCAAATGCGCTTTTGAAATTATGTTGTAGTATATTATTAAAACTATAGGTTTTCGCGAGGATTTTGCTACAATACTCTTTAACAAAATTTTTCGTATCTAAGTCATTCCTAACGCAATATTAGGTACCCTTAGTTCAATCGTTAAACGTACGATGTTAAAATTGCATGTCTCTTGCGACTTATCATAAGTTTATATGCCATTTTTCATTGTTTTGATAGTTTTGTACGATAGTTATGTATATCTAGAGTGAGTATTATTTAATATTGGAGTGTTTTCAAGCCGCACAAGTTAGTAATAGTGTTCAAAACGTGCTAATAACAAAACCGGGGCAGAGCTATTTATAACAAACAGTAAGTCGCAAGCGGATGTCACCTCTTAAGAAGAGGGTTGAAGTGTTACCCTCACAGATGCGGGTTAACGCAGACCCTCTGCAGCGCGCCCTCACAAAGGTTCACTGAGAAACAATATTGTTGTAGCATCACGATTTTTGTATCTATGTTATACATTAATTTTGTAATATTATCTTGGAAATAGTTAAACATAACAATGCCGGTAAGGGGTTATTAAATGATCAAATGAATGTCTCAAGCTTGTTTGAAGATAGCGTTAATGTGAAGGTAGTGTTAGGTTAAGTAGCTCTTGTTGCGTCCAGGTGATTAATGGGTGACCCATTCTAACATTGGTTTATGTTTGACCCAGTGTGACTCCTGACATGGTTGTCCAGATGCTCCTTCCTGGAGAAGGTCTTGTGGCAAGTTGAACACGCGTAGGGTTTGTCCTGGGCAAGTCTCTTCGCCTGCCGTTCAGCAGGATCACCAGCTGATATTTTAAATAGACAAATAAAATATTAACATATTAAAAGAAAATAAAGGTACTTCTGGTAACACTAATAAAAATGAAGATGATGATAAAATTCATAAAAGCTAAAAGTAGACCAGTTTGCAAAAATTATCGTTTTTGTTTCGGCATTAAAATCTGCATTGCTATTAATTCATACATACTTATATATTATCTTTATACATATATAACTAGACGTTTTCCATGATTCTGGGTAAAATTAAACATATGAAAGCCTTTAGCGTTAATATGGCCCCATCAAATCTGTATTTAGCGGATGTCAAACTATAAACTATCTCCGTGCCAAATTTAATCTTTGTACGACTCGAGGTTTTTGAGGTTTCGTGACCTATCGGTTTTAATAATAATAATAATAATATATAAGCACTATCTATAAGCTCCTTACATCTATTTTGACTAAAAAAATCTTTCAACATATAAATACTAATAATATTTTGGCTCCTACTCAAAATGGATGTAAGGCTGGGACCCGTGGTACAAAGGAACTCCTCCTCATAGACATGACCATATGCCAACAGGTTCGTCGAAACAGAAAAAATTTAGCTACTGCTTGGGTTGATTACAAGAAGGCCTATGATTCAGTGCCACATACATGGTTGATGAGAGTAATGGAGTTGTATAAAATAAATACAACTCTATGTTCTTTTCTCAATTCTTGTATGAGGCAATGGTTCACGGTTCTTCAGCGCCCGAGGAGTCTAAATTCTTCTGAATCGATTGAACCTATAAGGATTGAGCGAGGAATTTTCCAAGGTGATAGTTTGAGTCCATTGTGGTTTTGTCTGGCTTTGAATCCTCTCAGTACTCTACTGAAGGATTCAAAGTTAGGCTTTCAGCTTCGCAGAGGAGGTGATAAAATTTCTCACTTGCTGTACATGGATGACCTCAAATTGTATGCATCAAAACGGTCTGACCTAATACAATTACTAAAGACCACCCAGGTTTTTAGTAATGATATTGGGATGGATTTTGGTGTAGACAAATGTGCGGCTGTTCATGTAGAGCGAGGGAGAATATTAAGCTCTGAAAATGTTCACGTTTCAGATGCTTTGTTTATCAGATCTCTCTGTGAAGGTGAAACTTACAAATATCTTGGTATGTCACAAGCACTAGGTATTGATGATGGGGCTATAAAACAATTGGTGAAGGACCGTTTCTTTGGCCGC
Organism: Charaxes varanes; assembly: GCA_024363005.1. Classification (NCBI taxonomy): domain Eukaryota; kingdom Metazoa; phylum Arthropoda; class Insecta; order Lepidoptera; family Nymphalidae; genus Charaxes; species Charaxes varanes. The sequence continues at coordinate 68,223 of JANCMC010011857.1, read as the reverse complement.
CTGAAAAAAGTTCTGAATAGTCTTTTGTCAGGTGGAAACAAAGTGCGTGCCTTCAACAGTTGGGTTATACCCCTTCTTACTTATACTTTTGGCATACTGAGATGGACTCAAACTGAATTAGACACCTTGGACCGTAATACTCGTAAACTGTTAACAACATACCGTATGCATCATCCGCGTTCTTCCGTCATGAGATTGTACGATCGCTAATTCTTATAAATACGTTAGTACATTTTTTATTTATCAGTGATGATAAATACAGAATGTTTGACCCCAATGGGTACACTTAAGTAAAAAAGCTTAGATTGAACTAGATAGTATATTGAAAAATAAACTATGAATATATTATATTTTTTCTTTAAATCAATAAATCCCAAACTATGAGACCTTAATGAAATTTGGCCATTATTATGTCAAATTAAGTCAAACTTAAAATTAAAAGCTTTTATGTATTAGAGTGCCGGATACAATCAATTTTTTTTTAAGTTTTGGCTAGACAACGTATGAAGGGTCTGCTAGTTTGTATATAAACTTGTAGATAAAGAAATATACAAATACTAGCGCACCTGGCAGACGTTGTCTTGCCCCATTTACGGTCGGGCGAAAGGTCCAGCACTAACGCCATCTATTGGAAGTATTACGAATGCGACCAACTCTGCATCTTTTCGCATTTTTCATGTATTCTACTGATGTTTCCTTAGTACTTTCGCCATCATAGGGAATGTTGCAAAAATGCCACCAATTCTGCATCTTTTCGTATTTTACTTTTTTTTAAAACCTTTCCATAAATAATGTGAAAAAAAACAGACAGGTGTCAAATAGGCCCAGCCATGTTTGAATTGTAGTAAGAAACATACCTCATTTAGGATACATATCGACAGCAGCTTAATTGACTAATACGAGACGAGCCTAGCAAGACAATGTCTGTCGGGTCCGCTAGTTAAATCTATACTTATATATAATGCTGAAGAGTCTGTTTTTTTTTTGAACGTGCTAATCTCAGGAAATACAGATCCGATTTTAACAATTCTTTCAGTGTTAGATAACTCATTTATCGAGGAAGGCTATATAGGCTATATATTATCACGCCAAGGCCAATAGGAGCGGAGCACCAATGATTTTTTTTTAAATCGGGGGTTCTTTTTCCCATTTGACAGCTTCCGCTGCGTGCGCTGCGTAAATGGTTAAAGTTTCGCAAAGTTCGTGTACGACAAAATTGCTCACTTTTAAAAGTTCTAAATGAAAGTCCGCGACAGCATATGTCTATCTCTAAAGATTAGCTCAGTATAACCTTTTTTATCCTAACCAAATTTACTCTAAAATAATGCACTATTTGTGAAGGTCTTTTTATAAACATAATATTAATCCTAGTCCAAAAACTATTTTTAAGCCCCTAAGTGATAAGAGTGGCACACGCGGACGAAATCGCGGGGTACAGCTAGAATAATATATAATTTCTGGAATCAATACTTTCGCTATAACCTATACTCAGATTTATAACGTTAGGAAATTTACGATAAGCCACGCGCAAGTGAAAGTCGTTAGAAAATTGGTAGAATTGATATCACTCTAATCACCTAACAAGTTTTTTTAATCACATTACAATTGAAACAAATAATCTAAAAGTTAATTAAGTTAAGTATAATGTGTAATAGTTCGTTGTACCTTACGGAACCCTAAAAGCTATATAGTAGTGAATATGATTATTTATGTTCTAGAAAATAAATAAATCGAAATTGAAAATAAAACCTGTTTTTTACTTCTATTCACGTTTTCAGCGGGCTTCCGTTTTTTAGAGAGCTTTCAAAATATTTTCAGAATTTCTAAAATGGTCTAGTTTATTTTGTTGTAGCACAGGCCGGTATTATGTTATATACAGTGAGGATCTATGTGTGAATTTATCATTGAAACAGCGTAAAATCTGTAGAGCGTGTGAATATTGGGTGTGGTTTTTTTTAATGACTTAAAAAAAATAAAATGGGTGGTTAGTCAAACTGTGACTACTGATGCACAAGCACAATTAGTATACAAGTAGTAGAAATAGCAAGCAAGACCTAATGTAAAAATCCAAATTCGCAATAAAGATATTTGATTTGCACCACGTTGTGTCATAAGTAGGTTCGCAATAATGAAGGCTATAATATTTATAACAGGTATATTAATAATGTATAAAAAAAATTATGTTATGTTATATTCGTGGGGGCCCGCATGTCGGATGCACCTCGACCCTGTTGGATCTTTTGTGCTCGCCCCTAGCAATTGTTGAAAGTAGTAGTAAACTCATGTGGGTAAGGAAGGGATGCTATAGTAGCATAAAAAAGTACTCTGTACCGCCTACTGTGGGTCCTCCCCAATAAAACGACGAAATTCAGAAGTGAGTACATTTTAAAATTCGAAATCTTAATATCCAAAATTTTAACAAACAATATATATTAGTAGTTAGACGAAACGTTGCCGCGAGCTAACGTACAAGTAACGCCATCTGTTGCCGGTCGCACAGACTCATTATGACAACATTACATTTTACGATTTTTGATGATATTTTGTGACATTCGAGGTGGCAGAGCCCTCGGGTTGCGAGACCTACGTTGTCTCTAATTACTCACACGGTCACCCATACAGTCATCGAAGCGAGTTGACGTTCCTTCACTTAGAAGTTTGGTGTCATGAGTAGTAGGTCATGCACCCCTCGCGCGCGTCTTATACGGCGATATCGTATATATATATGATGAAAACGAAGAAACGCAATTATCCCCCGGTGAGAAATGTTATTTCCCCTTATTATAACGGCGAGTACTTATAAGCGTCGTAGTGAATTAGTGGCGGGCGAACGAGGTCCCGGAATAAAGGGACAGAGAGCACGGACATGTGTACAGCGTCATTTTTCGCTATGACTATGATATCTATTGAAATTTTATATTACATGGAGATCTACCTGGACAGATGATACATGAAGAGCGACATATCGACGTCTTTGATCGGGGACGTCGACGACCCAAATAATTGGGGCTGGCGCTAGTGTACATAGTGAGCGAGATAGCTAACTCCCGCGGGAGTTAGACGAAGATAGTGCTATCTCGCTCAGGTAAACAAGGATTGTTTACTGTTTGGCGGCGTTGTCGGCCTACTTTTAGTACTTAAGGTCGTGTCTAATTGCGGCAAGGCACGTTATTACACGACGCTACCTGATCCATATGTTATATTGTGTGCTTGTAAATACAGTCCGAGGAGATAAGAAAGGGTCGGTGTTTCATTGCCCCGTCAATAGAACCCTGTTACGGCACCGATCCCGAACAATATCTATAACATTGTGTTCTTTACATCTTAAAACTACTATATTAATTTTAACTTATATGTAGATAGGACAATTTTTATTTACTAATACTACAAACTAATTTATTTAGCATGGTATGATTACATAGACGCTTTGGAACCAACTAAAAAAAATTCCGGGGAATAACAATTTTAATACTTCAACGTGTCCGTTACAATAAGATAAAAGAGGACGTCTCAAATACGTTATTATACTTACTAGAATCATCATTGAGGAGGTCATGGCCTAATCAGTGGTCGGCATTTGAGTTGATCGCTAAGTTAAGTTGCTCTGGCTGCGACCGGGTGTAGGTCGGGACGGCGTTATGCAGTCTAGTCGGCGGATTTGCCATATGTTGCGTGCATGGGTTATGCAAATATATGCCCGATTTATCTTTGTTTTGCGTGAGAGTTTTGTTTATGGAAATTATAAAGTTCTTGCATTGCAAAATATAAACTTCTATGGCTCAAATGTAGAAGGATTGTGCTGTAATCCCAATTGAATGTGTTCGGTTTAAACCTTGCTTTGTCATCATGATGACCACACCTAATACAACCTTTAAATAAATGCTTAAATGGAATGGTAGTGCATTTATAATATTATGCATACTTATAGTCCATTACGTAAGCGCTGAACCATTTTGGATGACAGTAGGAACTGTCAACAAAACAAATCGGACCAGTAGTTCCTTAGATTAGTGCGTTCAAGCAAACAAACTAACCAAGTCTTCAGCTTTATATATATATATATATAATATTCCCTTTTCCCCTCCTACTAAGCTTAAATTAAAAGTTAGGAGTGGGTGCGACAATATATATATATATATTAGTAAAAGATTTGCCAAATTTCCAAACGGTTAAAAAAGATAAAAGTGAAGCTGTATTTCTCATCTTTTGTGTTGTTATAACCGTCCCAAAAACAATAAATACACGACTAAATTTCCAGAAAGTTCCGTTTTGATGAATTGAAATGTTAATGGGTGCCCCACCTCGGTGGTTTGTTTAAAGTTTTCGTACAGGAATTTTCAATGTTGTTGTTCTAAAGTTTTACTCAGAATGATTAAAGTTTTATTTTTAATAATTTTTGCCTAAAAATTTGATTTAAAATTTGAGTACTGACTAATGTCAGTATGTATCTTGAGAGAGTTTTTTATGTTTTTTTTTTGTATTTTTATATTTATTGCATGGGGCTACAGATAATAGTTTCAATTTGTGTAATACCCAAACAAAAAAATAAATGCGTTTATAGTAAATCTATTGTATCTGCTTGATTCGGCCATGATATAAAGAGGCGGGGTTCCAGTTAGCAGTAAAAGCGCGGTAAAAGGCCGAAATTGTGGCAACATTGGAAACTCTATAACCCTTTCCTCCGGTATAAAATACCCAAATAGTGTCGAAAGTGTATTACATTTTTGGGGCATATTTTGCTTATCGAAATTTAGGGTGCGTTTCTTCCTAAATAGAGTTTTTGAATGTCTAATAACATATTGACTTATTACTTGACTGACTGAAGTTCTAGTAAGGTATTAATTTCTTAGTATTTCTAAATTTCTTGACTGACTGAAGTTCCTTAAACGATTGATGAATCATTAATAATAATAATAAAATATTTATTTGTACAACAATTACACAATTTAACGGAACGCTGAAAAACTTTCACTGTTCTATACTATATACTTCGGTCGTTGGTACTTAGTTTCAGAGGCTTTTACTTAGAAATCGTTGTCAAACTTCTGTTGGTTCAACTAGTAATTCGATAGATAGTGTGATTTCTATGATTGATGACTTTGATTTGTCAGTCCCATCATTTGCTTACATTTATAGTTTTTAATTAATCCAAGCATTCGTTTTAGATATGCCTAGGGTAACGTTATCGTTACCCCTTCTTTTAAGCGTATAGTTTTCGTCAAGAGTGGGTGTGACAACAGCCCAGTGTAGTTGGGGTTTGGAACCTGGTCCTTACCGATTTTATTCCATCCATTTCACTGCAGAGCTTCCGAGTCTCTCTTAGGTGGTGATTTGTGTCCACTCATAACCCATAATTAAAAAAAAATTCTTGCAGGTTCATTGCCGGCCTTTAAAAGAGGAGTTTAGGCGACCGGGAACTCTCACAAACCGAACGAAACGCGACAACAATACCATCACGTGAAGTGACAGCATTTCCGCCACTTCACGCCGATGTTATATGAGAAAGAGGTACTGGTATCCGAATGCGCCGGCCCAATTCGGCTGTAGACCAAAATAACTGAACGTTACCTCTAATTAGATAAATAGATAGGAGTAGATGAAGGGCTAGAGTAAAAGGATATAAAGGTTGATGAAAAGACGAAAAAGGATGCGGATACTACTGTCAGGGACGGTAGACTATGAAAAAAGAAAGGATAAATTTTTCACTTTTAACATTATTTCGGTATAGCGTAGTAACCTTCGGCGGTACTGAAGCTGATCACTGACCCATGAACCGAACAGAAAGGAAATTTTCTTCCAAAAGAAAATACGCCAGTATAAATAACTCCATTGCCTCCTACATCGCCCTATGACAAAAGAGTTATCGGTGCGTTGAAAACAAAAATGGCAACCTGATTTATTATAGGCGCGCGTATTAGCGCCGGTGATTTTGGGATTGGCTGTTTGTTACGTGAATTCTGGCAGAAAAGATATTTATTTTTTATTTTTAGATATTCTCACTATTTATAAAAGAAAAATCAAATGCCACTGGGCTTTATGGTAAATGGACTAACACCCGGACTCAGCCTTCAAAAGTGTGATGGACTACACGATGTGTGATACCCGACATGAAGGGCTTGGCTAGAAATGAAAGTACTTCAGAAAGGTAAACGATCAGAAATTAAAATTGTAAATATATGCACTCAAATATATTACGTTTACAAGTTTGACATGTACCGCCAAGTAGCTACTGGTGTCACGGTAAGAGCTCGGAGCGGTAAAATTTGGGGTTTCCAGCTTTTCACCAGATTGCGAGATGTGACGTCACAAATTTATTAGGATGGTGGGCATGCCCGTTGCGCCCACCACGGTGGATGCTAGGCAGCTGGGTACTTCGCGTAGTTACCAGACTAAAGAGCTCACCAGCTCGTGAGATTTATGACTTCGAGCAAGACCTGTACATCCTGTTTAACCCATGGAATCCTGGTAAGACATTTGTCTGTATTAAAAGATACATACACAGACCATAAACATACGTAGTCTATTCCTAAGGTAATTTGTTGTAATTAACAGCCGAACGATACAAAAATTTTTTTTTTTTCAAATATACAGCTTGACAGGTGATACGCTTATGATACTCAAGGACCTGATATTTGATGATCATATATGACCAAAAAAATTAACATTAAATGTAAATATCAATTAACTACTTCGTGACATTAAGAGAAACTTAACTAATTATGTACGGAACGCATGGACATACTAGCGTGGACGCACGATAATGGTCCATTTTCCCTTGTCACTTTAGTCCTGGCAGTTGTACTTTTTAGTATATAAAAAAAAATGTACTTACCACATTTTGTTATGGAAGAGCGAAACCTTCTGACACAAGTATTTTCATACTTACTAGAAGGTATCAACCTTTACTTGTTCTTGTAAAATTAAAGCGAAAATAAACATTTTATTAATAACGCCAACGTCTCCGAAAATGAGGATTTACAGAGACGCAGGACGTCGCGCGGTGTCGCGGCTCCCACCCTATTCATTAAGTTTCCATAGAGTTGCTCGTTTGCCCCTTATAACATAAAAAAGAACCTGGCATTCACAACTTACCAAAGTATTATATAGTTAAGGATTTCGCACACTAAAATGCTAATGATATTATACTGCTATTTGCACGCTACACTTGTAATAAATATAATAAATAATAAATATATAGGACTATATGACACACGGACGTCTGTTCCTAAGGTAGTCAAGTTAATGCCTGTGTTATAGGTAACAGCTTCCTGTTATACACAATTTTTTTTTGGTAATATATAAATATATATAAAGATAACATGTACGAATATTATTTTAAAATTGTAACACCTACAAATGTATACTATGTTTTTACGAGACTAAAATATTATTTCATTACGTACTATTCTATTTAACACTTCACTTTTAATTGGTAACGGTATTGCCTCAGTACCGACAGACGCCGGATTAAACCGGTGATTTGTGCATGTGACGGTGACAGTACGAAATACGACTGCAACTAAATGTACTCGTAAAAGTGTTCTTTTCAAATTGCAACTCTACTTTTGCTTTGCAACTAAAAATGGTTCGAACGTACGGTTCCCATAAAAGTCTGATTAAACCGGTGATTTGTTCTTCACAGCTTGTATATCTTCAGAAATACGGCTGCACTACATTACAAAATACGGCTGCAAAGAAATGCAAAAAGTGTTCTATAAATTACAAATCTACTTTGATTAATATGGTCAATAATTGCAACTGTAATCCTCATTCTATTAAACAAATTTCTTACTCTGTTTACATTACATATAAATAAATCGGTTAAATAAATTTGAGAGCACGTGCCATGTTGCCCTATACTAAATAAAAAAAAATTGTGTCTTATTTTTTTTTATGTTACAAGAAGCTAAAGAACAGGCGGTTCACATAAGTGACTACCGATGCTCGTGGTCATCTGCAGCAGCATAAGGATACTGCAAGTGTGGCGCAAAGGTGGCGCAAATGTGGTGCACATGTGGTGGCGCAAAAGTGCAAATGTGGCGCTACCTCTAATTAAATAGACAGGAGTAAAGGAAAGGGACGGAATAAAAGGATTTAAAGGTAGTTGGAAAAAGAAACGAAAGATGCGGATACTACTGTTATGGACGATGCAGAGGCAGTAACTATTGTAGCTAGGATAGTCCGCTGTCGCGTACCCATAATGGATCTGACCAGTTATCGTCCCTTGATTCAAAACTCATATTAAAACATTTTTGTTTGTTTGTTCCGGGTAATCTCCAAAATAGTTGGGCCGATTTCAATACGATTTTTACTGACAGATAGCCGATGTTATAAGGAATAACACAAGCTACCTTTACAAAAATAATTAGGGTTCCGCACAAAAAAATAAAAACCCTCAAAATTTAACAACGTCAGGCAGACAATGTTGATTCGACTAACTTAATTTGCACCTAAAATCAATTTCAGTCGCAAAGCAGATCAAATTTAGCTCAACCAAAACTAGGTTATTATAAAGTGAGTCGGCTTGCCAGTCTAAATCTGTTGGTGAGTTTGCGGTGCCGACGGAAGACGAGACGAAGCATTCGGAAATTGTGCACCGCTGCTTAATATAGACTTACCGAAATATCGTGCTTACGACTTTCGTGCATTTGGAGATTGTATGAAGTATTTCTATTTATTTTATAATTTTACCAACATTAAACAAATTTGTAATTTAGTGAAACAAAAAGTAGGGAAAAACCGTTTTCCGTGTGTATGTAGTATCCCCTGATACTACATAAATATTATAAAACATTTCTTATCATTATAAATGCACGCGTCGCACTCAATGATCACAATGTACTTAGATAGTTGTTACCAAATCAACGGCCGTAAAACAACTGCCCCGTTTTCGGTTGTGTCACAGTATTTATACTTTTTTCACCAACTACCCTCATTTATCTATACACTACACCGTGCACTGAACTTTTTGTCACAATATCATCTTCTGTGTTCTAAACTTAATAAATCTTACTTACCACGATAGCGCAGCGACCCAAACTGGACCTTGTCATCGAAAACTTCATTTACGATCCTGTGCTGTTTCTTGCCACTGCGTCGTATGAAACTAGCACAGGTTATACTTGGTCTTTTCAACGATACTTGAGACGACCGATTGGTCTTGGACCGTTTGGTCGCTCCATGTATGCTCGCTTCACTGTCCGATCCTTTCCCATTATATCCCTAATAAATAATGTAAGACCATATAAAAGTAATATACATTTACCCTAACCATATAAATACTAGACATTTAAATAATATTGACGTTTATTATCCTATTAACCTTTTGTAAATAAATTATTAACATAAATAGGATGATTTCTGAAAATTTGCGTTGGGAGATTCAATTTTTGCTGAGAAGTCATTTTAGGACATTACAGTATATATTATTTGTATGTTAAGTCTAATTAAATGTTTTTGTACAGCTACTACGGTGGTTAAACTAATTAGTGTATAGTGTAATAGTTGTGAGGTTGTAGAGAGGGGTGGGGGTTCCGAGGATGACGTCACTGCCAATCGGTCATCTTAAATCGCCCCAGAGCCACGTCCAGTGCAATCTAAGCCGACCCTGGTACAGGACCGGGATAACCCTAGGAAGAAAAGTATATAGTGTGGTGTAGTCAAATAAATGTTTTCTTTGTTTCAATAATTCAAAGGTAGAAATAATATAGGTAGAAATAAATTCTGTATGAACTCATTTCCATTTCGCAAATACGTTGCTGTCGCCGACTCCTAGTGGAACATGAGCTGTCACAATGAGGTTGGGATTTGAACCAAGCACTTTACGCGTTTCAGTCAGCACTTTTACCGTTGAGCTATCAAGACTTCTAAATAGTTGAACGTGGGGTGTTACTTACAACAAAGTTGTTTGTATTCCCAAATAAGTTTACAGCCCGTTCAAACGACAGCCACTCAGCTGTTTAATTGTAGACTAACTCGGCTACAAATTCACTTTATTACACTCAAACAGTCGTTCACTTAATGACTTTCCGTCAAATGATTAATGCTCTCTCGTTGTACTGCGACTAATGAAATAGAAAAGTTAATGTGAAGCCACCAAGATTTGGCTCAGTTTTTTTTTTAATTTACATATATCTAGCTGTACCCCACGACTTCGTGCGCATATGCCACTCTTATGAGTTAAGGGTTTAAAAATAGTTTTTGGATGAGGATTAATATTATGTTTATAAAAAGACCTTCACAAATAATGCATTATTTTAGAACAAATTTGATTAGCGTAGAAAAACGGTTATACTGAGCCAACCTTAAAAGATAGACATATACTGTCGCGGACTTTTATTTAGAACCTTTAAAGGGGAACAATTTTATCGTATATGACTTTTGCGAAACTTTAACCATTTACGCAGCGCACGCAGCGGAAGCTCTCAAATGGGACACAGTACCCCCCATTTTGAAACATTTCTCATTGGTGCTCCGCTCCTATTGGACTCAGCGTCATGATATATAGCCTATAGCCTTCCACGATAAATGACCTATCTAACACTGAAAGAATTTTTCAAATCGGATCTGTACTGCCTTACGAACATACGATCGTGTTGTTATAGTAGTCCTATGCATATATTTAAATAATTTTCTCCTAGAGATACATGAAGAGTAAAAATAAATAAGAATTAATTGAGGTTAAGCGCTTTAACCGAAAGGACATTCGTAATTTGACCTTTCTATTATAGAAACATATTTAAGTGTAACTTTTAATGCATTCACATTTCTTTATCAAAAGTGTATAAAGAGGCATAATTTCTTACTTTAGCGATTTTCTTCAACAATCCCATTAGGACGTCGGTCATCTGTGATCTCTCGTGGACCTGGAAATGAAAGAAAAGAATTTAATAAAATGTATTAATACATTCATATGTCTGGCTCCGGCATAACAGCTAGTTTTACTTCAATATTGAGCATTCTTATTGTTTTGTGCATAACATTGTTTAGCTAAAAGCAAAGTAGCCTATATTATTCCTTACAAAGTCAGCAATGTATCAGTGAAAGTCGCATCCAAATCGCACTTACGGACAGACAGACAGAATTTTTTTTTCTTAATTTGTGTTTTCTTCATACGCATATAGTGAATTGTGAATTATTTTCCTTCTGTCCTTGTAAACAGACCCATCAATTTTATTTATACGTATAGACCAGTTGCCACCCGTGACTTCACCCGTAATATATAGTAAAAAATCGATTCAATTTTAGGGTGATCATATATAGCCTATGGCGTTCCTCGATACATGGGCTAACTTACACAGAAATAAATCTTCAAATCGGCCAAGTAGTTCCTGAGATTGGCGCGTTCAAGCAAACAAACAAACTCTACAGCTTTATATATTAAAAAACTGTACAAAGTTTTGTAGTACTTTGTGGACTTCAAGGACAAAAATGTACAAACACTTTGAGCTATGTCTGGCTCCGTTTTTAAGTAATTTAAAGTCAATTTCTTTTTTAGTTTTATGGACACATACATATGCAAACTGCATGCCGATGTCTTATATATGACTTGTATTAGATAAATTCAACTTTCATAATCTATATAATTTATATGATGGTCAAATATAGAGGAGGTAACAGCTTAATCAGCGGCCGACAATTGATTCGATACTTCTGTTAAGCAGTTTTAACTGCGGCCGGGTGGTAGATGGGTGAGCCATTCCGACATCCTCTGTGTTTCGAAAGGCGTGTAAAACAGTGAATTCCGATTAATATCACTTAGACATAGTAGTAGATCGTAGATAAGACAGTGAGGGTGGTCCAGTAATTACGTCAAAGGGTAATCGGTCATCTTAAATCGCCCCACAGCCACGTCCTCTGCAATTTAAGCGGATCCTTGTACTAGAGCGGGATAACTCTAGGAAGATGAATATATTATACACTATAAATAATAAATAATAAATAAATACAGGACTATATGACACACGGACGTTTGTTCCTAAGGTTTAACTTAATGCCTGTTTTATAGGTAACAACCGCCTGTTATACACAAATATTTTTTTTAGAAATATATAAATACATATGGATAATACAGCTTAATGAGTATTCGTCTTAACAAAAACCCAGTTTAACCCACGCTCCTGTTCACCAGCTACGGCCGCGGGCGTCTCGTTATAACACGCTCGCCGATCCCTCGATAACCTCTGACGGAGAGAACTTTAATTGTTGCGTATAACGAGGCACGCTTCCGTGGGGCCCGGATTCAGGTCGGGACACTTTTCCGCGATTGCTACACGATTGCGTTTCCAATTTAATTTGCTTTTCACTTTTAGCCCCGCGACAGATAAGCGTATTTAGTTGAATTCTAGCGACTGAAAATCGACTTACACATCGGGTTTCGTAGGGTTGCTACAAAATTCAGATCGAAGCACATTTTATTATCTAACCATATATTACGTCAAGCGAATACTTTGGGTACCATTTTTCGAAAATTGCGCTGACGGATGAGTATGAAATTTGGCACGATTATAGTCTTTATAGAGGAGTTTATGGGAATTCTAATATTTTTATAAAATTGAATAACTAATATATTAAATTATTAAAATAAAACCTCACGCACACCAATGCCAAACGACTCACACACATACACATTGACTGGCCCGTTGGCGCAGTGGGCAGTGACCCTGTCTTCTGCTCCTAGGTCGTGGGTTCGATTCCCGCCTCGAGTCTGGGTGTATTATCCATATGTATGTATGTATATATTTACAAAAAAAAAACCATCACTAGACGTGACAGCATTGCCGCCACTTCACGCCGATCTCATGTGAGAAAGAGGTGCTGGTACCCGGACGCACCGGCCCAATTCGGCTACAAGCATGGCGCTACCTCTAATTAGATTTTATTAGAATTAGATTTGTTATACCATACTTACAGTATTTGAAAGGTAGTGATGATAACAATAATAAATTTACGTATGTACCTACGTATTTCCATCGTACACACTTCGTTTTTTCAACCATTTTTTTAAGATTTCAACAGCATTATATAATTTCGTAGTAAATCGAATGAGAAATTCAAAAAAATATTACCATAGTTGTGGCTAAATTGTCACATTGTACAAAATTCAAATTTATTTTTAAATAACCTATATAGCTCTTTATCCTATCCCACCCTTAAAACGTATTCAAAATCCAATTTTGGTTTTTTTTTATTTATTTATTCATAAACCACAATATATACACATCTAAAAGTTATAGAATCAAATTTATCCTACTAGTACCAACATACCCTGAAATGGTGCACTAAATATCCTTTTGGAGCCAATTTACTATACTTAGTGTCGTTTGGCCCTTGTGAGAGTATTTCTTTGCAAATTGTAAGCGTGCATAGTAAATAGGCATATAAAATACGACGGATAATATAAAACTTACAAAAGGCGCAGCATCTTCATCTTTAGCTTCGCCGACGATTCGAGCCGCTCTACGTTGTATGCGGTCAAATGGAAGCAGCTGATATTGAGGGGCCCCCGCCCAAAGGCGACAGCAGTACTCCATGTGAGGCCGAACTTGCGCCTTGTAAAGTTTCAAGCGATGGGCCGGCATGAAGTACTACTTCGCCCTGTTGAGGAGACCAAGTTTTTTGGAGGCTAATTTAGCCTTTTCTTCCATGCGGCCGCGGTACTGAACGTCACTCGATATGTCGACTCTCAGTATCCCAATGCTGGCTGAGGCGACCAGGGAAGTGTTCTGGAATCGAGGAGATACGACGAAGAGGGACTTTTTAGCGGTGAAAGCGCAAACTTGTATCTTAGTATGGTTGAATTCGTCTAAATTTAGGCGACCCCATATCGAGACGTGAGATAGGAGTGTCTCGATATCAGATACGAGTTTGTTCCGACAATTTAACATTAATAAAACCAATGCGGTTTGTCCTTAATGTTAATGTTTGTATCTATATTGTACTTAACAAATTTTATTAATATAAAAAATTCTAAATATAAAGAAATTTCGCAAGCATTATGGAATTTAATTTAGATAAAAGATATGATTTCAAAATGATTTTAATGGGCCTTTAATGATGAGTTTAGGCCACTGAGAAGTCTCACATACCAAACAAAACGCAATAACAATACCATCAGTTGACAATTAATCGGGATCCACTGTTTTGCGTCCCTTCTGGAACACGGAAGAGGTCGGATATTTGAAAACCAGTGTTAGAATACGTCACCCATCTATCATCCGGTCGCGGTAAGAACTGCTTAACATAGCGATCGACTCAAATGCCGGCCACTGATAAAGTTACGACCTCCTCAAGATTAGTTGTAGTTAAGGTCGAAATTTCTTAAATACATTCGATTTTTTTTAGTTTTATTAATTTCTACTACTTTTTTTAAATGCTATAGATAATTCTAAATAATTCTTAATCCTGTCACGTCAAGTGATAGTATTGTTAACGCGTTTCGTTCAGTGTGTAAGAGTTCCCGGTGAGCCATCTGCGAGCCTCCCGGCGGTGCAGATATTCATGGGCGTCGGTAGTCACTTACGTGAACCACCTGTCCGTTTGCCCCATGCAATATTAAATAAAAAATCAAATACTTAAAAAAAGAACCGCTGATGTTATTTATCATTATTGGTCCTTTCATCTATAACCGATGAATAATTTAATGCAGTATATATTTATACTACGTACTTCCGTTGGTGACAGTATAATCCAATTTTGATCCATGAAAATCAATCAAAAAGAAAAAAAATGTATCTCTGTGTAAAATTACTCTGTGCAAAACTTTAATATAAACTTTCGTTCATTTGCCGATTGCACTTTTATTGTAGTCTGGGCGACGGACTTGCTTGTAAAGCGGCGGAACGACGCGGCGGTTCCTCCTGGAATAAAATAGGCTTTATGTTTATACGTATACAGCCTTAAATTATGATAGAATTTTGTATGAGAAAAATAATATATTCTTCAAATATTTAGAATGTCAACAGAGAGTAAAATAATGTATGTTTTTTCCTCAGATCATAGAAATAGTTTGATCTGTGATTTTTTCACTTTTGCTAGAATTATACTATCGGGAACAGTAAATAAATTTAGTAACTTGAAACGGGATTTTTATTCAAGAAATACAGTCTATTAGTTCTACGTAGTGGTCCATCGAACTGGACTATCTATACTAATATTATAAATGTGAAAGTAACTCTGTTTGTTACGTTTTCACGTCTAAATAGCTGAACCAATTTTGATGAATTTTGGTACAAAGATTGATTGGACTTTGGGATAAAGTTTGAAAGGGATGATATAGGGGTTGAAAGTATGTATAAAAGTCGGAGAAAACAACGCGAATGAAATCACGGGAAACAGCTAGTTTTCTATATATCTTACGACTTTGTAATTCTTAGGAATACGTCAGAGCTATCTTATTGTGCAATTTGCTTATAACTTTACATGGAACTTAGTGTTTGACTTTTTGAAAAAAAATGTGAGCGCGCATATAACTATATGCTGCACGCATTTTGTCCGAGCCATGACTTCAGAATTCTTGTAACGCTTGTGTCTAGCTTTGTCAGGAGAGTTTTGGTAATGTCGTAGACAGTATTTTGATTTATTTGCGTATATTATATAGTTTTCACATGTCATTTTTTTTTAGTGTTTTACTAACTAGAGTCTTTTACAATTTTTTTTATGAGTCACTGTTCTTGAGCTTTTTTAGCCCTAAGTTAGATATAAAAGATCAAACTATCTATTTTACCGCTCTCGAGTCGGCGGGTGTATTATCCATATGTTATATACATTTATATTTCCCAAATAAAAGGATATTTGTTTATAACAGGTGGCTGTTGATTATAACATAGGCATTAAGCTGTCTACCTTAGGAACAGAAATCCATGTGTCATATGGACATAGAGATATGTTTATTTTATTTTTTATAGGAAAAAAAGTGGACTGAATTGGAATGTCATTCAACTAGTATGTCTACTTCTATATTTAAGTCTAGGTGCTGGAATTTCCTCTCTGTCTGTCTGAAAACTGGTCAGATCCACTATGGGTATGCAACCCTGGACCCTAGCTGCTATTGTCACCTATTTCACGAAAGTAGTATCCGCATACCTTCCTTTATTCAGTCTCTCTCTCTTAAATTGATACCAAGCATGGCAGATAACATCTTTAATTTAAAATTTAGATTCTGGCGCCTGTAGTGGTCAATACATAGCTTTTGGATTCCAATAGGTATGAAAAGACCATCGCTATCAAGCGTTATAATTTTCATCTGAAGCATGCAGTCCATGAAAGCCACCCAGTTGTTGGACCAGGCAAGACGGCCACGTGTGCCTTCAATGTTACATCCAATGATACTCCTAAAGACGCCGCTATAAATTTTGATATAATTTACTTTTACATATTTAGTGGAAAGTAGATGTATGTGAGGCGGATAGGACAAATAAACTTAGTGACTCTAATGAGTGGTTTCGAAGTAAACGAAAATGTTATCGACGTATAATGATGCATATAATATTTACCAATGTATAAAGAAGCCTGTAGCATTCAGGCATAATATTCCCTATATTATGCCTGATACACCTATGATATCAGGCATCAGATGCCTATATATACACAGTAAAAGAATTTTCAAAGTCAGAGCAGTAGAAATCGTAAAATACAAAGTCACCAAATTTACATCTTAATATTATAGTATTAGAATAGAATAGAATGAGAAAATAGAGCTTTGTTCATATTACAATGGCTCCCACGTAAATTGTCGTAACTCAAAATTCACAAGTTACAAACATGTAAATTGAAACGAAATACTAAAAAGGATTATTCTGATAGAATAAATTATGTAAATATTTACCTTTATTATTATATTTTATAGAATTAAACTATACATCCTCTGCAATCGAAGCAGAGACCCTAGTACTAGACCGAGATAACCGCTAGAAGGTTAAGGTTTATTTTAATACTAGCGGATCCGGCAGACGTTGTCCTGCCCGAACGTTGGACTACTTACTTATTTACTTCATTCTTCATTAACCCCGATTACATATTGACCCCGCTCCCATTCCATAATGGTTCACCATTTTGGCGTTAATAGCTTATACATGAAAGATAGATATATGCTGTCGCGGGCTTTTTTGTGAAACTATTTAAGGTAAACATTTCCATCATACTATATTCGTGTAACGTAACGGTTTTTGCAGCGCACGCTATAATATTATAAATAAATAGAATGAATATAGATATAACTAACTGTGCCACGAGACTTCGTCCGCGTGGGCCACCCTTATCACTTGGAGTATAAAAATAGATAGTAGCCGATTTTCAGACCTACTGAATAAGCATATGATGATATATGATTATATAACGGCCATTCCTGATGGGCCTTCATATACATCATGCGTTTATTCTATTCTTTTCATTATCATAACAGGTATTTTCAAAAAGTAAAGAATACCTTACTTCTATAAAGTCACCCTCACAGTTGACGTGCTAAACACTGAGGCCGTAGTCGAACACGTAACACTGGTGATACCAGACCCTTCTTGATAGAATACTTTGTTTTGTCAAAAGTGCTTATAGACATAATTTGTGTAATTAATAATTATGTACTGAACCGATTTGTATCGGAGAATTTAACGCTAAGTGATACAGTATAGTATTCATTTTTCAAAGGCTGGCAATGCGTCTTTGAGCCCTTTGATAATGTAGTAGGTTTGTATGTAAGCGTCGGTAGTCCTTTATTATCTGCCCCGACCTGTCTCACTGCTGTGGACTACACGAATGCAATCTTAGTTTTCAATTATTATGGTGTAAGCATACTGACATAGACACAAGTAGTACTAACCATAATGTTGAGATTTAACTTCTTGACATAAATTATTATTCTATTCTATTATCAATTATAACTCCCGCTTATTTGCATTCTGACAAATAAAAATGAAGTTAGGTTATTTAATATAACAGATTTATTTAATTCAAATATCTTCAAAGTCCAGTGTTACTCGTTCAAGTGACAAGGACTAAGACATTTTGAAATTTTCATTTATAACTTTCAGGCCTGCTTATTTGATCTTTTTAAAGCTATCCGATTTTTATGACAGGTGAATTTTCTCCTTAAATTTACGGAAATGGTTCAAGTTCGAATTTCTTTGGTAAAGGTCGACTAGGACAGGATTTTCGCATTTATCGCCAAGTTGGTAACCAGCTGAGCATTGCAGGCAGCGAATTATAACAGCTTTCTCCGGTGCTCGCCGGCAAGTCAAAGTGGAAATTTAATTAATAATTCAATTCCTGTAGACAAGTGTGAGCGACTTACCTTATGGATACCATATTAAATAAGAATCAGTAATACATTTATGGACAAAAGTAGTATTTGGTTTGCTTGGCTAAGAGTGTACTGCGTACTTTTTACATATATAAAAAGAAAGAAGAATATATTTAATTTAAGACTTGCATAAAAATTTGATAAAAAAAGAAACAGTCTTCATGAGTTGAAGATACGTACTAAAACTGAATTGTAGCATTAAAACTAAGGTTAAAATTAATTACATTGTAATTAGAGGTAGCACCATGTCTGCAGTTGTCGAATTGGTCCAGCACTTCCTGGTACCAGGACCTGTACCTCACATAAAATCGGCGTGAACTGGCGGCAATGCTGTCAGGTCAAGTTATATTCTACTATTTTACTAAAGCTAACCACATATTGTTCTATGTATTTGTTAGTCACGCAACTCTGCATTTTACAAAGTAAAAAGGGACTTACCTTGTAAATGGTGTTCATTTAATAGTAGATTATATATTGATAGTGACTCATTAATGCACAAGTTTTAGGGGTCATCCATAAATTATGTTACACCAATTTTAAGATTTTTTAAACCCTCCCTGTCCTTGTCAGACTTTCCAAACCCCTGCCCCTTGGTGTGACGTCGTATACTTTAAAAATAAAAAAGAAATAACTTAAAGAAAACACCAAATTCAATTTTCCTTTATTAAATATTTTTTTATTACGGTATTCTAAATTTTGCTATGTGACGTCACAAGGCTCTTGACCCCCCCGGACCCCTTGTCGCACACTGTAACATTTTGGTGACCCTCCCACCTCCTTTAACGTGTGCCGTAATTTATGGAAGACCCCTTATGTCTTATGTGGTACTAAATTAACATGAGTGCGTTAGTTACTCACTTAAGGTGGTAACATAATAATAGGTGGCTGTAGACGTGTAACAATGACTCTTATGTAAAGTAATTTTAGCCACATTCTTGCCATCATCACATTTTTACATTTTCTATGTAAAATTGATGAGTTTTGTTAGCTGTAATAATCTCAAATCAAAATCCTTAAGCATACTTTACTTTGAAATTAATACAGTTGAAAAACTCATGAAGTTCATTCAGAAAACGTAAAAATTGTGAGTATAACAGGAATGTGGGTTACGAAACCTTACATATGAGCCATCAATATATTACAATAACTGTGCCCGCAACCTTGTCCGCATAAAATAAGGTAAAAAAATGGATTTGATTTAATTTTATCATGATGATACATAGCCTAGCATTCTTTGGTAAATGGGCTCTCTGACACTGAAATAATTTTTCAAATCCGACTAGTAGTTCCTGAGATAAGCACATTCAAACAAACAAACAGACTCTTCAGCTATGTATATTAGTATAGATTTTAGAAAATATTTAGACAATTTTCTGACTAAGTGCTGTCAATGTAGTAAAAAAACATCTAGTGTGTTATAGACTGTCCAATTAGCAAAACATTTTTTCTAATAAGAAAGAGCAAATGCAAATCTAGCATAATTAAAATATATATATAAATGAGAATTTAGTAGTGCACTGTAAAATATCCTTAAGACGTTTGGCCTTGGTAAATGTAGACTGTTTTTATAGTTGAACTTTAGTTTAGCTGTGCATATAAATAAAATTTAATTACCTTATTTGTCATTTATTTTTACAGTGAACAACATAAATTCAATTTTTACTTTACTATTCATACACACTAAAATAATTTTAACAACCCTTTTTGGTCTTTTTATTATTCAGTTAATTAACAAACAAGTTTGCTAATTAATCTGAGTTGTACTCTTTTACAATAGCAGCAGTGGAGTGTTTGAGGGATCTAGACTTGGAATTGTGATCCAAGCAGGTTGCCATATGCAAAGATGATGAAGATGGCAAACAAGTTATTTTTTTTAAAGAACAACTTAACCAATTTTGATAGAACTTTCCCAGACAAGAATGTCTAAAAATACACATGGGGTATATTTTATCTCACAGATAGTTTCTTAGAAGAAAATACTTGTAGCTGGGATGTAGTAATAAAAGAGATAGAGGAGTTTATAGAAAGTTAAAGTTGAGAGTTAAGCTATATAAATAAATTCATGGGACTTTAAACACATGGTCCTCTGTTCTTAAGGACGCTAGTTTAATGCCTGTGTTAAAGGTAACTGATATGCAATTTTTCTTTTATTAATATATAAGTACATATTTATATATACACCCAGACTCAAAGCGGGAATCGAACCCACAGCCCTCAGAGTGGAAGGTAGTGTCACTTCTAACGGGCCAGTTAAATTCAAGAATTTAAAGGCAGGTATTTTGTGAAATTTGATGGTTTTACACAACTATTGCATTTATTATCAAAATTCTCAAAATTACTCTACAAGTTTGTCCTTGGGTTAGTATAATGAAAAAAAACCATTACCTCATCTACTAACTCAATAGGAATCTATGATACTAATAGTAATTTCGCTACCAGTTAGCCGATAGAAATGAGACCGGATAACAAGAACAATAAGCTAAAATTAGGACTAAATGAAGAAAAAACTAACCTCGATGCCACCGGTTCGTTTTAGACCACATAAATTTAGCTTTATTCAACATTTTCACCTTAAACACGTCCGCGCACTAAGAACTGTTTTCAACCGCTAAGTTGTATCATTATTGAGAAACCCTCGGAAATCGTGACTCAGTATTTACACCGAGCTCTTCATGTCTACGTTTCAGTACCATGTAAATTATGAACAAATTAATACGATAAATAAACTACGTTCCTTACAACGTCTATTCATAAATATTAGCTAATACTAATGTTATATTATAGAATATCAAATAACATAACGTAATCACTTCATTATTATTAGATTTCCCCACTAAGTAAACATTTATTTGAATTAAACAATTAAATTAATTTTAAGTTATCATACGAAGCCATCTCCATCAATCAAAATCCATTATTTTTGACATATTTTTGAGAAATTGACATTTGACATTAAGCATAATGACAGTTTTGACTCGACGTTTCTATCTGAGAATGTATAATTCCAATTTTTAGTTATAAAAGTTCAATGTTATAATGTATGTAGTAAATATTAGGGCGCAATATTTCGGGATAGGAAATAAAGATAGATAGGGATAACAAAGATTTATTGTCATTATGCCGAAACCGGACATAGCTCAAAATGTTTGTACATTTAATAATTGTGTTCTACAAAACTTTGTACAGTTACACATAGTCCCTGGCCATACTGCATGATCATTGAAATGATCGTTCAAATGAAGCTATGTCTGGCTCCGGCATTATAAATATATAATAACAATCATTTTTTAAATTATATCTTCGTCTTAAAAATTAAAGTTACAAAAATAAAGGAAAAATATTCATGCGGCAACATCATCTAACAGTCTCAACTTCAAAATTGACAATGACATACTAGAGCTCATGATTGTTTGTCGGTTTCGTTTCGACTTTCGGTTGCATTTGCGGAAGCTAGTCGACTTGTGAATGAAAAGTCACTAAATGGTATGAATGAATTTGACCTCACGACCTTAAACAGAATTAGTTTCGTGGTATTTTTTCTTTATGGTTATCTTTGAGTCTATGTTTAGAAACTGGACACGAATTTAACATTACTTCCTACTAGCTATTATTAGGTTTACTAGGTAACTATAGGCTGTAACTTTGCCCATGTAGAGTGTACGGTTTACGAACGGTTTACATAATAGGAACTTAAAATAACATGAAATTCGTACTAGTAAAACAATGGTTGATTGTTCTTTCATGTAATGTGTAACATAAGAAATTGTTATAAAATCGGATTATCGCGTAATTGGATTTTTGAAATTAAGTATGGATAAGTATTTATATATCCTTACCCTCGCAGTTTGTGGCCTACAGTGGAACCACGGTGGTGGTGGAATTACTGCGTGTCCACAATGGAAGCAAGGGGGATCTAGCGTGGTTTTTAAGCCATTGTGCCATTATGGATCCACGATGGTTTTGTTGTGTTTTTGCTTAGTAGATCTACTGTGGATCCATTGCGGCTCCATCATGGTTGGCTTGTAGTTTAAATATGGGATTTGGGGTAGTTTTATTGTTGGTTGTTGTTGGTTCTACTGTGGATCTGTCATGGATCCACCGTTAATATGTGGTCTAGGTTATGGGAATTATGGGGGGTTTTGAGGATTTGATGTATTTGTATCGTATTAATTGATGATTTGAGGTATTTTGATGTTGATTAGATTTCATGGCATTATAACATACAATAATAAATAGTAACTCACGCTCGCCGTCTTCGTCCACTTCGAATTCCTCTAGTGGAAATATTAGGTACCATATTACGCAAATTGCGCCGACGGAGGAACTGTGAAGGGAGGAATTGTGAAGTTTGGCACATTTGTAGTTCATATAGAGGAAGGTGTGCGAAAGCCTATATATTTTTTATAATATGCAATATTATATAATAATATGTCAAGCGGAAAATTTAGGTACCTTTTTAAGAAAATGGCACCGACGGAGGAGTATGAAATTTGGCACAATTGTAGTTCATATAGTGGAAGGTGTGCGAATGCTAATATTTTTTTTATAATATACAATATTGATACATCAGTATTTCTCCATTTATTTAGGAAATTAAAAAATCTACAGATCGTTAGTTCGTTGAAATTCGTCCACAAATCTTTCTGCTTTTAACTATTAAAAAAAAAAAAATTACATTTAATATAACATACTGTTGTCACGGTAACGCTTTGACATCATCGAATACATGTTTGAGTAAGTGGTGTAAGTCGTTTGGCATTGGTGTGCGTGTGGTTTTATTTTAATAATTTAATATATCAATATTCTACTTCCTAGCGTTATCCCGGTTAAATACCAGGGTCCGCTTAGATTGCAGAGGATTTGACTGTGGGGCGAGTTAAGACGACCGATTGCCATCTGACGTCATCCTCGGAACCCACGATCTCTACAACCTTACGATTAATATCACAAAGTGACATTACTTTTTGTCGTTAGCCATCTTCAATATTTTTACCACGAGTGCGTGCACTTTAGTACACTCTTCTTACGCGGTGATAGAGTCCAAATTGCTAAAGTTGGGATGCAGGTATTACTTTGCCAGGCTGTCGTGATAGGCCGACGTTTTGACAATTTGTTCCAACGGAAAGTGTCAGGCTTGATGAGGACCACCGGGTGACGTCCCGCCAAAAAGATAAAGATTGATAAAGATAGTTTAAATTACAATTAGTAAGAAATATTCCTGGCCTCTCTTGGTATTTTAACCTTTTCGATATATTAATATGTGAAGCAAAAACTTTCGGTACCATTTTACAAAAATTGCGCGGACGGAGGAGTATGAAATTTGGCAAGATTTTAGTTTATCAATAGGACGTGATGCGAATGCTATTTTTTTTTATAATGTGCCATATTAATATATTAATTTTTTAAAGTAAAACCGTGCGATTTTTAAGAAACTTCATACCTCGCACAATTCCTCTGTGGAATCAATTACCAGCGTCTGTATTTAAGAACGGATACGACATAGGAACCTTCAAGAAGAGAGCATACTCATTTCTCAAAGGCCGGCAACGCATCTGCGATCCCCCTGTTGTTGTAGTTGTCCATGGGCATCGGTAGTCACTTAAGAGTACCGCCTGCTCGTTTGCCCCTTGTTATATAAAAAAAATAGTTTGATGTTGGCAGTGCTGCTTTTGTATACTGAATGGATAATTTTTATATATACTGGATTAATATTTTGGTTTTCTAGGGCTTTCTTGATTGCGTCTTGGTGGATACTGTCAAATGCTTTAGTATAATCAACAAAGGCTATATATAATGGTATGTTGCATTCTTGTGTTTTTTATAGGATTTGGTTAACAGCGTGTAGATGGTCAGTGGTTGAGTATTGAGAGCGGAATCCGGCTTGGTCGTGGGGTTGATGAGAATTTAGTATGGGACTAATACGATTTTCTATAATTTTTATGAACAGTTTATATATATGTGATGTTAGACTAATTGGTCTATAATTAGCGATATCTGATTTATCACCCTTTTTATGTAATAATATTATGTTTGAGTGGCACATATTGGTAGGGATCTGAACAGTTTGCAGGATGGTATTAAAAAGATGCATTAAGTGGGGTAAGAGAGTGATTCTTCCTAATTTTAGGCTTTCAGCGGAGATGCCATCCGCACCGGGAGTTTTGTTATATTTTAAGCTTTTTAGGGCTATTATTATTTCTGCGGGATCTATTGGAGGTACGGTATTTGTCTGGCTGCTAATAGGAATGACAGCAGGATTATGAATGTCATGAATGGAATGGGGTTCACTGTATAGGTTTCTGTAGTAATCGGTTGCAATTTGTATAATAGATTGCAGAGGATGTGGCTGTGGGGCGAGTTAAGATGACCGATTGCCATCTGACGTCATCCTCAGAACCCCCACGACGACTTACGACTAATGTCAAAAAGTGACATTAATCGGGTCCCACCGTTTTACGTGTCTTCCGAAACACGGAGGAGGTCGGATATCAAACATAAACCAGGATAGAATGGGTTATCCATCTATTACCCGGTCACGACAAGAGCAACTTAACCTAGCGATCAATTGAAATGCCCTTCACTGATTAGGCCACGACCTCCTCATTACTATCATATTCATTCTATCACTAAAAATATTTGCATTGTGAAGTGCATCTATGCTCAAAACATAGTAAGCATGTGGTGTGTAAGAGATGCTCTCAAAAAAAGACGGGTCAACGAAAGACCCATCTATACGTATTCAATAGCCGTAATATTCGAAAAATTAAATTTTCTTTCGCCGTTTCTACCACCATTTAGCGATAAACCTTATTGCCTATTAACTTTACAAGAACATAATATTAAATGAAAAAATATACATGAATAGTCAAGTGTGAACTCTAGGTTAGTTCTTAATTCTTCTCTTTAAGGTGCGACATATGAAAGAAAGAAAGAAACATTTATTTAAGAACATGACACTATACATAGATTTATATAAAATACTATACACTAACATTAAGTAATCGCATATTATTAGAAGGCAAGGCGTATACCGCTAGCGCCGCGCCTTCTACAGATCATTATAATATGACTTGGAGAAAAAAAAAAAAATAATACTTGATCTATTAAACTGGATCCAGGTAGTTATGAAAAACTCTTCACGAATTTGTCGAATGAAACGTCACGAATGCTCATGGATGTTGAAATTCATAAAACTAAGCTATATTAAAATATAAATGAATGAAACTAAATTTGTTAACCTGTAAAATGCACGAAGAATTTTTGCTCTCGAAACATTCGAGCTACACCATTCAACCCCATCAGGAATGTTGACATGTGATACATTAAAAATGTTTACTGCTTAACAAAGAGAAAGACATTTACAGGAAAAGGGTCGAATCTACACGTATTTGCTTACATTTTATTAACATATACAAATACCAAGGGTCGAGTGAGAGTTTCTATTGTATATTGAGAGTCCGTATATTAGACGCTATTATATATGTACATATTTCTGCGCATAGAGAACGCATACATTATTAATAATTATGGCATTATGCATGCAGGCATTTTGACACACAATTCCAAGCAACTGAATCTATAGAATTATTATAAATTATTGATGAATTAGTTTTCTTAATGAGTTACATTCTAGAAGGGTTGATAGAACTGGCACTCTTGAACCGACTTCAAGAAAGGCACAGATTCTCGAGTCGACTATATTTCTAAAAAAAATATTTGTGTATAACAGGCGGCTGTTACCTATAACACAGGCATTAAGTAGTCTACCTTAGGCACAGACGTCCGTGTGTCATATAGTCCTGTATATATTTATTTATGCCTATTCGCAACCAGCTAATCCCACCGCTTTTTTACATATCAAAGCCTAACAGCATACGTTTCAAATCAAGCTATGGGCTTAAATTGGTATTTTTGTACACCACCTGCCATCATCACGTCTGTTCATGTATTCTGTCCAGTCCCGAGAGCATTGCTTCCTTTAATCGAAGCTGTATTTCAGTATTACGCACTCAGTCCTGAACTCGGAGCATAAAATCTAGTTATGCGTTCTATTTGTCTCTATTTAAATGCAAGTAAATAAATTTGAAACGGAATCAAGTTAAGAGGATGTGAACAAACGACACGTGCGCATTGCAGACACGGCGATTGATCAACGGTTGCGAAACCTCAAGATAAGACCGACATGTCGGCCGAGGTGTTTTCCCCACCACAGCTTCAGCTGCTCGGAACAGCCTAATTAAGACATCGACAGATTTGCAGCTACGTTGCGTTGTGTATGAAGTACAACGTTGCACAAGCAAAATGCTGCATATTATATTTAATGCGTGTGAGAAATTCCTGTATGTATGAGAATTTCAGCTCACTTTGGTTATCAAGCCATAGATTCCTAGCTCTGTAGCACCCACATCGCCCGTTGAGAACCGATTGCGGCTATACAATAGCAATTATTGTCGATACTGATCCGAGATACGGTGTCTATGCCCGGCGATATTACCAGTGACAGCTGTTGTGTTGAAAGGAAACCCTATTATTCTTATTTGCGTCAAGTTTCTTTTTCTACCTAGCGTTATCCCGATCTAGCACAAGGGTCTTTTTGTTTTAAAGTCGCTTCTTCTTCTTTTACCAAGCGTTATCCTGATCTAGCACAAAGGTCCTTTTGTTTTAACGACGGTTCTTTTTCTTCTACCAAGCGTTATCCCGATCTAGGAAAAGAGTCCTTTTGTATTAAAGCCGGTTCTTCCTCTTCTTCCTTGCGTTATCCCGGTCTAGTACCAAGTTAAAATTGCAGAGGATATGGCCGTGGAGCGAGTTAAGGTGACCGACTGCTGTCTAACGGCATCCCCTTAACCCCCACAATCTCGCGACTAATATCACTTAGTCACATTCATTAGACTCAATGCTTTACGTGCCTTTCGAAAAACGAAGGTCGGATATTGCAAAAATTTGTTAGAATAGTTCACCATCTATCTCCCAGCAGTAGTAAGTAGTGCTTAACTCAGCGATCGACTCAAATACTGTCAACTGATAACGCTACGATCTC
Source organism: Charaxes varanes (assembly GCA_024363005.1). Classification (NCBI taxonomy): domain Eukaryota; kingdom Metazoa; phylum Arthropoda; class Insecta; order Lepidoptera; family Nymphalidae; genus Charaxes; species Charaxes varanes. Next base: position 40,888 of record JANCMC010011857.1, on the reverse strand, counting down.
CTCTTATTTGCGTTCAGGCAAATCTGTAGCTGCGCAAAGTTTGTAAAACTTTGTAGTCTTTAAGGACCAAAGTGTACAAACACTTTGAGCTATGACAAAGACATAATAACGAAGATAATAGAAAAAAATGGAATATAAAAGAATATTAAAAAAAAAAAATTAATAAAAACGATTTTATAACACCCCTTTAGCCCCTTGGATAAAATTGAATAAACAGCTCATTGAAAATATGGCTTCCGCTGGAAGGGCTTCTGCGTCAAAACTGTCAGAAATGCTTATGTACTTGGATATAGGTTTAAACAGTCTAAGGAACAAGTTTGCTTGGAGGGACACCTTTGATCTGGTGTTTAATGTCTTGAGCGGTGCTATCACACATAGAAAAGGGGTAACTTGCACTAGTATTTGAGTCTGCAAAATCTTGACCACGTCCACAATATATCTACATATTAAATAAGTGAAGGGGCAAACTAGTTTCCGAAAATTGTGCATACGGAGAAGTATGAAATTAGACACAACTATGGTTTACTAGTTGTTACCCGCGACTTCATTTACGTTGTCACAAATTAGGTGAAAATTTTTAGCCTCCTGAATAAATGGGCTATCGAACTTCTTCTTCTTCTTCTTCCTAGCGTTATCCCGGTTAAGTGCCAGGGTCCGCTTAGATTGCAGAGGATGTGGCTGTGGGGCTAGCTACGATGACCGATTGCCGCCATCTGACGTCATCCTCGGAACCCTCACGATTTCTACAATTTTACAACTAATATCACGAAGTGACATTAATCGGGGCCCACTGTTTTAAGTGCCTTCCGAAACACGGAGGAGGTCGGATATCAAATATAAACCAGTGCTCGAACGGGTCACCCATCCATCACCCGGTCGCAGCAAAAGCTACTTAACCTAGCGATCGACTGAAATGCCGACCACTGATTAGGCCACGACCTCCTCAACTTTTAAAGATATTATTTTATTTAAAAAATCCAAAATTCTTTTAAACTCAACACCAAGCTTAAGCAAACCATTTGTATTGTAGGAATTGAATAAATAAGAAATATATCTCACACCTGATACCTGTGACTTTGTTTACTGTAAATATCAAGTACCAGTAACCCAATACTTGTCACATTACACGTATCTCACATCACATTGCGGACACTAAAGAATTTATCCGAGTAAAAGCTCTTGAGATATCATATTATCGCGTTTGTGTTTTACCTCAGTTAAGATAAATTCTCACGATATTGTCAAAGGCCGGCAACGCATCTGTGAGCCTGCTGGTTTTGCTATTATCTATGGGCACATATCGCATGCATCTACACTCTATACTAAAATATAAAGCTAAAGAAAAATAAAAGCTTGGCTGGCCCGTTGGTGCAGTGGACAGTGACCCTGCCTTCACTATACGTGCCGTCTCAAGCAATACCGCCTTCTGTATCCGACTTTTCATCCAACCATCAAGCGAGAGCCTCTTAGGATGACGGTCGAGGCTCTTTGCAATGAGACCATTAACCGAAACAACTATCGGAACCATAATTGTTGAGTTCACATTCCACATGGCGGTAATCTCACTGGGAAGATCTAAATATTTAGTTTATTAACATCATTATTATAATTGCTTTTTGAGATTCCATAAATATTCGCCCAATATTGGGTATTCGACCGAATATTGTAAACTATTCGGCCGAAAATGTCAAATATCGGAACGATATTGCAATAGTCACACATGTTGCTCAATCTCGAAATTTCCCAAAATCTCGAAAATCGCGTTACCTACAAAAATGTAACTTGTTAGGAAGCTAGTTTGTAGTTAATATACATCCCCTAAGAATGGTTTTTTCGATAAAGCCTGATCAGCTTAGTAATGGATATATTCCACCATACTGTACCATATAAGAAATTATAAATTACATTTAATTTTTATTAGTGACATGTTATATAGCTATTTTATGTGTTTGGTATATCAATTTGTGAATAAATGTTTTTTATTCTATTCTGTTCTATTCTTAGTTTTAATTAGAGGTAGCGCCATGCTTGCAGCCGAATTAGGTGGGCTCGTCCGGGAACCAGTACCTCTTTCTCCGGTAGGCACTTCGGTGCCTGCTGCCTGCTCGTCTGCCCCCTTGTAACATAAAAATAAATAAATAAATAAATAAATAATAATAATAATAATTAAAATTATAAAAGAAATTGTATTGACTTATATTCAGCATGTAATCTATGTTAATTGTCTATTACCACTACGATAAACATGACTTAAGGCGGTTTTATTGCTACCATAACTGAGAATTGTGTTAACAAATGCTATTGTGAAAATGGTGATATCAAAAAAAAACCCAACTGAGTTTGTTACAGGCTCTTCTCAGTGCAGGGCGCGAGGAACCCTTGTAAACATAGCGTTTAAGTAAATTATATCCTCAAATCTGATCTATTAAAAGGACCGCAAATGCATTGGCGACATTAAAAAAAAAAAATTCTCTTATTCAGTCTTTCAATTGTATCGTAATAGAAACTGTTTTTGATTGAATTGAAGTTAGTTTTTTATTTATATTTATATAGAGTTTATTTATTTATATTTATATTTTTTATTTATATAGAGTATAATTGAATTTTTAATGGCTTCAACGAGAAATGCGGGGAAAATCATTTTTGTACAAATCTTTTTGTGGTTAACGAGATAATTTTTATTTTTTTCTTTTATTAGGAAGACCATGGACAATTTTGTAGAACCTGTATTATACTGGCTTAATATGGAATCGGGGGATTTACTCTTAATATATTAAAAAAAAAACCTCGAAAGTCATATCTCACGGCTTATCCTACTAAGAGACCCCGGGCACGCCACTGATTTCGGTTTCATATATTATTCAAACATTACCAACAGCGTAACCCGCGTGAGCTTTATTGTTATAAGCAATCCTTAAACCAATACCTAAGTAGTCTTAACAAAGGGCTTAACCGCACTGTGGGTTATTTTATTTTCAATCATTTTAACATAATTGTGTACAGTCAGTGAGAATAAGCCCGATGTGCCGGCTTGATTTATGATTGGGGGATTCACTCAAAATAGCTGTAAAAACTACAAATAATAAATATACACAGGACTACACTATATGACACACGGACGTCTGTTCCTAAGATAGACAACTTAATGCCTGTGTTATGTATAACAGCCGCCTGTTATACGCAAATATATTTTTTTTTAAGAATTATATAAATACATACATATGGATAATATATCCAGACTCGAGGTGGTAATCGTATCCACGACTCCCGGAACAGAAGGCAGGGTCACTGCCCACTGCGCCAACGGGCCAGCCAAAGACAAAGACAAGAGTCTTGGCTTGTCT
>JANCMC010011857.1:15194-37444 GCA_024363005.1 Charaxes varanes | reverse complement strand
CCGGAACAGAAGGCAGGGTCACTGCCCACTGCGCCAACGGGCCAGCCAAAGACAAAGACAAGAGTCTTGGCTTGTCTATAAAACCCTAGACACGCCACTAGTTTGGGTTTCTGAAAGATAGATCTCCGATTTAAGAGTCTAAATAACTGTTCAACAGAAATATCTGACTATGATTCATTAGGTACCCGATTCGCTCGGTGAATAATAATATTTAATACTAATTCACTTTCTTGTAATCGCGTATACAAAAATGAGTCTGATATAATCCACAGTGCGTGTATATCCTAGTTTGGTACCACACAATAGATGTGTGGTACCAAACTAGGATAGACCTTGTGCTTTTATATATAGATAAAAGCACAAGGTCACCTATCATAAACTCTCTAAAACCGAGGGACATGCAAAGATGAAATTTGGCAAGGAGGTAGTTAATAGGGGTTAGACATACGCTTATAACGAATTTTTCGTTAAAATCAGATTAATAATGTGTAAAGGCTCTCGCAAGTTGAACTTTACACGGAGGCAGTCGCAGGAAACAGCTAGTATGTAATACTTAAGAGTAACGATTCGATTGGCGAATATGCTCAGTGTATACATGATAAATATTAATTAATTCATTTTTTATACTATATAAAAGTATACTCATACCCCAGTGCGTGTGTACCTTAGTTTAGTGCCACTGGTAAGAACAAGAAATGCCGCCGCATTACCAAAGCCGCGCCTAACATCAGAACAAACATGAAAACGTTCACCCTCTTAGGGATAAAACGTTTGACCACGTACAGAGTAATGAGGCCGCAGAGACGGTAAAATAAATATATCCCTTTTATTTCACAGGTGGCTAACATACTTTGGCTAACTTACGAGTATTAATCCTGACTAGCGACCCGTCCCGGCTTCGCACGGGTGTATTAATAGGTATATAAACCATCCTCTTAAATCACTTTACCTTTTTATAAAAAAACGCATGAAAAATTCGTTGCGTAGTTTAAAAGATCTAAGCGTACAAGAATGGAACGCGATTTTCTTTTATACATTTTTTTATGTATAAAGAAGTGCATTTTTATAAGTGAATGATAAAAAATATCTGGTGAAGTGTTTAGTATGTACTAAAAACTTCACTTCACTTCACAAGATATCAAGTGATCAACGTTGCCCACAGACACTTGCAGCATCAAAGAAGATGCCGACTTTTTAGAAATTTTCTTTATTTGCTCTTTAAAAATTCGCATGGCAAAGGACTTATTTAATTCATAGGACTATTAAACATACGGTCGTCTATTCCTAAGGTGGGCAAATTAATGCCTGAACTCAATTTGATATGGTTGTTATTTTTCTGAGAAATGATATATAAGGATGATATTTATATGAGAATTATATTCTTACAAATTTTTACGAAAATTTTGTAAAATAAAAACTGTGTCAACGAAAAGCTTCAAAACTGGAAAATATGTTAGGAAAAGTGCGTCCCACTTCAAGCAATACGTAGTATAACTTCAAAATAAGCTTTATAAACGATAGTAATAAAGACAATAATGTCACCAATTTTCACAAACGACTTTCCACGGAAGACGAAAACAACCCCATAACCTAATTTTTTCCCCATACATCCACCCGAATGTAGGTTGGAATTCACTAGATAGACTGATCTGTACTGCCAAGCATACCAAGAGCCATGCCAAGATATAGTCGAAGAGACCACATACGTATATACCGTTCAAAAAGTGTTAAAGTATTTTTATTGATAATTTTGTATTAATCTTACTCTATTAATTTTGTTCAAATCTGTTTCTTAAACATATCTTCGTCTCCTACCTAGAGTTATCCCGTCCTAGTACCAATTTCCGCTTAAATTGCAGAAGCTGTGGCTATGGGGTGAGTTAAGATGACAGATTGCCATCTGACGTCATACCCGGAACCCGCACAATCTCTACTATCTCACGCCTAATATTATTCAGTGACAGTCACGTGCCTTCTGGAAAACGGAGGAGGTCGGATATTAGAAAACCAGTGTTAGAATAGGTCACCTATCACCCGTTCGCGGTAAGAACTGCTTAATCTAACGATCTACTCAAATTGTTTAGGCTACGACCTCCTCATTCTATTTCAAACTACTGTTAATAAGAAAACAGAGATTAATGAATTATTAAACAGAGATAAAAGACCAGTTCTTAGTAAGAGACATACGTACGCAGAATACACTGAATTTTAATTGGTACTAGTTGTAACTTACGACTTTACCCGCGTAAATTCAGTCATTTTGTTACATTTTTGGCTATTAATCAAAATAAAAACTATCCTATGTCTCAAATTACACATAAATGCCAACTTTCATGAATATCAGTTGGAGGTAAGGAGGTCAGTAGGAACATACACAGTGACACTGGATTTTTATATATTAATAATTAAATTCAAACAACCTGCCACACTAGCTCTTAGACTATTAGTATCCGTTACCGATGGCATCCAGCTTCTAACATGCTCATTGGAGGAAAAGGGTGGGGGATACTTGTAAGAGGGGGTAGGACTTGGCAACGTTTCCGGAAGCGTGCATATTGAGTCAAGTAGCCAAATCTATTGGTGCATTTCACCAGTCCATGGAGCCGAATTCCGTTTAAACTCAATAGTTCCTGGGCGTTTGATTTATACCATTCGAGAATAGAAGAGCATTTTGTTAGAAATGCATGAAAATTGGACATTAATGAAATGTTCTGCCGTATTTTTAGACGAACTTTAAAAGAGGAAATCTTTGGAGGACTTTGAAAGAGGAATTTTCCTTCCAATTACTTTTGTGTGTGTGTGTGTGTGTGTGCTACTTATATTCATTGTTAGATAATAAAATTGATTTGATACACACACATCTGTATACCGTGTGACAATGCAATATTATGATGACATAGACATTTTAATTAGAGGTAGCGCCACGCTTGTAGCCGAATTGGGCCGGCGCGTCCGGGTACCAGTACCTCTTTCTCACATTTATTCATTTTGAAACTAGTCACACTAACAAAAGGACAAAAAAATTATAATTTTTCGAACCATTTACAAAATTATTCAGGGGCGATGTACTCCGGTGTGCCGCAGATGGTTCACGTATGATTTTTTATAATTTTTCCGAAACCAAAGTCGCCGAGCTTGATGTAGCCGCTTTCGTTCAGCAGGATGTTTTCGGGCTTGACGTCCCTGTGCACCACGCCGCAGTGGTGCAAGTACTCCAGCGCCAGCACCACCTGCGCTGCGTAGAACTGCGCCAGCGGCTCCGACAGATTCGCCATTTTTCTGATCAGGGAGAACAGCTCTCCGCCGGCCTCGAACGGCAAAACCAGATATACGTACAGATTATCTAAGCAACATAACTCTAAACTTATTAAGAAGGGAAATGTGACACTCTGCAAAATTTTTTTCTCCAGGTGCAACTGCTTGAGATTTTTTTTCTTCATGACTTCCGCTTTCTCTATCGCCTTCATGGCATGATACGCAAAGGTATTTTTGTCCCGAACTAAGAATACGGTCCCGAAGGATCCGCAGCCTATAGCCCGCAATAGGTCGAAGTCTTCTACGGACTTGTCGCACTTTGGACCTTGGGAGTAACGATTAAGAAATTCATATTTCAAGGCGTCTAAATAACGGTTGTGGTTCACTTGCAACTCGTAGGTGTAGGTTTCCGGCTTTTCGTCTTTTCTCTCGAATATCATCATTTTGAAGGAATTATTTAAATACGAATATAGTTAGAAATATCATTTAACGTACGTTATGTAACGAGTAATAAATAACATAAATATTTATTTAAACTTTGTATATTAAGGTATAATTATATCGATTTTTGTCATTCCCTAATTCTGGACATTGACAGAAGTAATCAAAAGACAGAGCATCAGTACTTTTTCCGAGAGGTTCAAAGCGATACTTTCTCTTTGTGTACGAGTAGTCTGATCTTCCTTCGAAAACGCTCATTTATTAAAAACAATCTATTTTCTATGAAAATCTTAAAAAACTGTCATATTTCGCTACATTAGTCTGTAATCTTGTTTCGATATTTCATCGGTTATTATTTATTGGCCCTCCACTTTTAGATTAATTGCGGTTAAGTACAAAAAATATAGTATTTTTATTAACTTTACTTTTTTTTATTCAGCCTTTAATGCCCAGCTGGGCACAAGCCTACCCTCTCTCAGACCACTCTTTTCTTTCCTGGGCACTAATCCAGGTCTTTTCCGCAAAGACACCCAAAGTCTTCCCGCCACATCTTCATGGGCCTACCGAGTATTCGGCGGCCTTTAGAAAAGATACTCTATTAAGTTTTAATTATAAGTAGTAAATAATATTTTTTCCCCCGATTTATTGTTTGCTTTTGACAAACCTTTTCCATTTTCCCTTTTTATAATATTATAGTTGGTACCAAAATAACTAATACACCTCAGCATATAAATATTTTTATTAAGCCTTATTGAAATAAGTATTAATTTGTCCGTTGCCTGTTCCGTCGATATACTCCACATCCTATTTGCACTTTGTCTTAAAAGTCTCAGTATGTTCTCATTATTGCTTAATTTTAAATACGTAAAACAATTACTTAATTAGACTTTTATTTAGCAGAATAAAGCATCAACGTTCACACATTTCATTTACTTATGTTACAATGACTTCAATCGTAATCCAAACACACCTTTGCTAGCTTTAAATCACTTTTTGTTACATAACATTATTACGAAATAAGGAGTTATTTTAAAATTCCGTAAATTCCTCTTCAAAATGACAGTTGTTACTTCTTCTTAATTTCACTTGTTCTATGTCAGGAAAGTTACTCGTGTCACCGGGAGAGGGGCAGATAGGCTCAAACGGTGCCTTCATTCTCTGATGCAGCACCGTTTGCCAACAGATATCGTTGAACCAAGGATGCACTTTGATGTCAAATACGCCGGCCTTGAGGGAACCCAAACGCTTGACTGGATCGACTTGGAGAAAACTCTTAACAATATTTTTAATATCAGGGTTAAAATTGTCTGGACATTTAAAATTCCCCTCCAAAATTTTTTCATAGAGTTTGCTCGGATCGGATGCAAAAAATGGCGGATACCCAGCGCCCATTTCAAAAATTAGCACCCCCAAAGCCCACCAGTCGACAGAGAAGGAATAGCCTTTGGACAGGATCACTTCTGGTGCTAAGTATTCGGGCGTGCCGCACAGCGTCCAAGTTTTTTTCTTAATAATTTTACAAAATCCAAAATCGCACAACTTTATGTAGCCGTTAATATCGAGCAGGATGTTCTCGGGCTTTATGTCCCTGTGGACCACCTCGCAGTGGTGCAGGTACTCCACGGCCAGGACCACCTGGCTAGCGTAAAACTTAGCCACGTGGTCCGCCAGACTGCCGTACTTCTGTATGTAGGTAAACAGCTCCCCCCCGGCCACGTACGGCAGAATGAAGTAGAGGTAGATGTTGTCCTTGAAGGCGTTATCCAAGCACAGTACGAACGGAAATTGCACACCTTGGAGTATTTTCTTCTCCATTATTAAATTTTTAACATGCTTCCTCTCGACGACTACTTTCTTCTCTACCACTTTCATGGCGTGGTACGTGAAGGTGCTCTTGTCTCTCACGAGAAACACCTCCCCGTAAGCGCCGTTGCCGATAGCTTTTACACTGTCGTAGTCTTCCGGTCCCTTGTCGAAATCGTGGGCGCCCTCGAACCTTTTGACGAACTCCGACTTCAACATATCCAAATATCTATGATGATCTTGATGATTTGCACGGGTGTACGCCTGTTTAGCCATATATTAAATAGATTTCTTCAGATTAAGCATACATTAATATCACCTCACAACAGTAAATAAATTTATAAAAGACATGTTATTGCATAGCTAAAAAAATGTAAAATATAATTCTAGAAATTATGTATAACATAAAAATGATTCGATTAATCTAAGTCAAATGACAATAATGCATCAACAGTTTTATTTCGTTCATCAACGCCAAATCGCTCTGCTTTCAATTATGTGGCTATTTACATTTTAAATTAAACCTGACATTAAATATAGAAAAATGTAAGTTAAATTTAAAAATACAGCGAACGTCCATTAGTGGATAAAATATAAATAGCCGCGTAGATGTAAATCTTCGCTACAACTTTTTAAAAGAAATCGGACATCAATATCTTTCGAGTGCATTTTACTTTTTGATAAATATACTTTTTTCATATTTTATTGGCATTTCTCATTTTGACATGAAAACGTCAAAGGAAATAAATTGTTACCAAAGTCAATTAATTTATTAGTATAATCTTCAAACTGATTTCGTCAAAGTCGCTAGAAACCATGGCCGACGACGCCAAACGGTTTGCCAGCTCGCCGCGACCGGGAGGTTACTCCGTGGCGAGACAGGAGCAGTACAATCAGTATCTCAGAAAGCTTCACCAAGATTTCATAGAAGCCTGGAATGAAAAGTCGCCAAATAACGCCAAGTTAGAGGACTTTGAAAAACAAAAAGTGTTGGGTACGGGCGCCTTCGGCGTTGTGTACTTATCCAAGCACGTGAACACGGGTAGATATTACGCCATGAAGATGCTAGAAAAAGAAAAAATACTAAAATTAAAACAAATCGAGCACAGCTACTACGAGAAGAAAATTCTTTGCGGCCTCAATTTTCCATTTTGCGTTTATATGAAGTACTTTCTCAAAGACAACGTATACCTCTACTTCATTTTACCGTTCGTGCCCGGAGGAGAAATGTTCTCACACTTGCGCAAACTGGGGAAATTCGAAGAGATGTCATCTAAGTTTTACGGCGCCCAAGTCATTCTGGCCCTAGAGTACTTGCACGCCTGTGAACTAGTGTATCGAGACCTAAAGCCTGAAAACATTCTAATAGAGAGGACCGGCTACATTAAATTAACAGATTTTGGATTCTGCAAGCTGGTCCGAGGCAGGACTTGGACGCTCTGCGGCACCCCGGAGTATCTGGCTCCCGAAATTATCTTAAGCAAGGGGTACGGCATGTCCGTGGACTGGTGGTCCCTCGGGATTCTCTTGTTCGAGATGAGCGCCGGCTACCCGCCATTTTACGCGTCCGACCCTATGAGGATCTACGAGAAGATAGTCGGGGGGAAGTATCGCTGTCCAAATCATTTCTCCGTTGAATTGAGGGATTTAATATCGCGCGTGCTTCAAAACGATATAACGAAACGATATGGAAATCTTAAAAACGGCGTCTTAGACTTCAAAAATCACAAGTGGTTTAGAGAGATCGACTGGGACAACCTGTTAAATAGTCGCCTCTCAGCGCCGTTTGTACCGAAAATTCGGTCGCCCGGGGACAGCTCTTACTTCGAAACCTTCGAGGAGGAAAAGATAAAAGAGAGCCCGATCTGTTTGTACGAAGACGAATTTGCTGATTTTTAGCTAATACGTATAACTGCAGCTACAGTGCTGTTTCAATTATTACTTAATTAATGTATCTCAAGTTTTGCTGTTAAGTTTCAAATGGGATTGTAGACTTTTATTTTATGTTCCGGGTGTGGGTATGGCACAAGATATTCAGTATTTGCTGTTTTATAATAATTGGTTATAAGTAAAATAAAAACTATTTATTTATAACATTTTTATTCGTGAGCTTTTATTTCATGACTACATTTTACCCATTCGTAAATAGGCCTAAATAAAAAATATTTGAAATAATTTCATTATCATCATCACTGAGTATTTTTACAATACGAGACATCCTAATAGTTTCGGTGTCCGTCCGTCCCGTCAGTCTTTCCGCCCTTAATAACCTCTAAAATTCTGTAGCTTTTAATTGCAAATAATTTTATTTCCAGGTCTCGGATCGATGAGGACTTCTCACATTTTATTTTTATTAATATTTATAACAATCCTACGTATTTTGAGGTTTATGCGAATCAGTGTCCAAATTGAGCGGCCTATCGTAAATTGGAATTGTCCGACTGGGATCTCCACCCAAGGCCAAAAGTATTCGTGCAGCGTTTGTTGCTCCTGATGAGTGGGATTGACCTTTAGGAAGGCGGTTGGGTGAACGTCCATGGTATTTGTAGGCATCTATAGATTAAGGCCGGCTATTAGGCTGGCCGTAGGTTTGTTTACCACTTTACTTACCAATCCACCTCCGGCAGTATACAACATGAGAGCCACAAAAAGCCCCACATGGGACAGAGCAGCTCGAGGGAACAAACGCTCCCACTTGGACGCCCGCGGCGGAGTACCCATCAGCGTCTCCGTCTCCCAACTCACGTTGTTCACGCCTTTGCACATTTTGGCAGAAATCCTCGACCTCGCGTTTATTTACTTAGTAATATTCATCTTTCACGTTTAGGTTTAGCTTTATACCGCGATCTGAATCTGAAACAGATACTTCGTGTAAGAATGGAATAGACATTTCTTTTGTATTTTCGTTGTCTAAATAAAAGAGTAATCAATACCTTTAGGTGCATCGCTTTCTAAGTGAAAGAACTCGCAAAAGCTACAACTGCGAAGGAATCTAGTCTAACGTTTCTCGCTAATGCATGAAACATGCACTTCTGATAAAATCAACTAGCTACATATAACCAATGAAGGTTTTTACTTACTATAATAACTAGTAAATATCACTAACCAGGCTTCTACATGAACTACTATGTTACTGAATGATATATAAGATCGAGAAGTAAATATATATTTAAAATTCGATTTCAAATATCATGAAATATATCATGAAATGTACGTATATAATAAAAGTAATAGTGGCCGTTTCTAACACCTCTCACTCGTACATACCAAGATAAGTTTTATCATAGCTAAGAGACCTGAGAAAAGGGCACCTACCTATAATAATAATTTGTCCAAGTCTAAGGTGGACAACTGTGCATTTATCAATATCGCATTTCATTCCTATGTCGGGCTTAATATTTAAGCTACGAGTATCTTATATCTTTATGTGCATAATGTATCTTTATCTGAAGTGGTTATATTATAACAATGTAAAATATATATATAATAATAAAGTTTTTTGACCGCCTCAAAAGCAGTAGAAAATTTCTTTCAGCTAGTTATAAAGTTTCTACTTTTCATCCATGTGATCTACGAATCCGTGGTTTGCTTACACTCGAAGAGCCCACAGGGCGCTTAAATTCCAGTACAATAACGCTTTAGGGGTACTGTTGAGCTTACCGCCATTCTGTGAGGCATTTGCCATATTTCCACAAGTTACTGTTAGCAGTTTTTCGAAAGAGGACCACATTTCTCCTAAATAGACTGCTAAGCAGCCACAACAGGGTCCCGAACGTTATTAGTCCTTGACACTTTAATTAGGTATGTTTTGAAATAGTAAATTTACAATTCAATTTCCTAAATTTGTAATTAAATTTATATGAAATAAAATATTATTATATTGTCCTGTTTATATTTCAGATTCAATGGTGGAAGTTAAATAATAATTACGGGATTAGGTCCAGCAATTGCCATGGTCTATATTATGTATATTAAAATATATTTTATTCATTATAATTTACGGACAATACGGCAAGTGTTTAATTTAAGTATTTTTTTCTGAGGTTTAAGTTATATTGCTAAATCTGTGTATTGAATCTGCGCTTTTGTAGATTAGATGAACAGATATAGATATTTATGTTGAGTGTTTACAGTAAAAAAAATAGTGACCTATTTGAGAAAAGGGGGGGGGTGTTATAGACAATTCTTACAGATTTAATTAAATTATTTAATACGGGTCTAAGTGGAATTCATGATATAACTGAGACTGAATGAATAAAATCTTCTTTTAAATATTCTTACTCATTAAACCTAATAAAGCCTAAACACCTCTTACGGAGGTCGATAGGAAATAATAAGCGTTTGCCCTTATAGAACCCCTTTCGTCTAAGCGACCCTAATATTAAAACACGACTTTCAAAAAAGCTTATCTTTCAATACATCAAAGTGGTGTTTGATCGAAGCAAACCCTTTCTTCTTTTTAGTGTTAATAACCGTTTGCAGCACATCGATTGTGTTTGCAGCTCTACATGCAGAGCAGTAACAATTTTTAGGTCATCAGCACGAACTACTGGCGCCTGTGTCTATACTGTATCTACACAACGATCGACGTACCAACTCTATTATAAGTATATATTAGTATTAAAAAGAAATTCCCTGTGGGCACTCTTGGTGCAATTTGTCAACTTTAGCTTGTTGTACTACTAATTTTTAAATACAAAATAAACAAAAAAGACGTATAAAAGAAGGTATTTTGGTTTCTGAAAATATCTTCCAGATTATATATAATTAAGAATTTTAAAAAGGATTCTTAAAGAGGAGAAAATTTGCTGTATAGAAGAATACTCGAACTTTTGTCTTCATTATTTATAATCATAACTTTATTCTGAAAATAGGCCTCCGCCCGTCAATTCCTCCAAAAACTATCTATATAAGTATGCCTTGTCATGTAATAAATAATATGAACATAGTAAGTGTACTTAATAAATAATAAATAAAAAAAAATCCGGTGTGGGGCGCGGTGTCGTTGAAGAAAAATTAACATATTTAAATAATTTGCCTATATTTTTGGTTCGTTGAGCCTTTCTGGTAGATCTATAGTATGGTATAGCTACTCAATAATATCGCAACAAATTCTTAAGACTCTATCTTTTTTAATCTTTAATTATTAATAATTTTGAAGACATTGGCAAAAAAATAATAATTAAAAATTAAGATCGCATAAATATTATTTTTAACATTTTTTTTGTATTGTTAAAAATACGTTACAGAATATATTTATTTATAAACATTAATTGACTTCCCTGCATTCAGAGCTTTTGCAATTTTTACGTCTTAGGACACTCCTCAACAGCCCAACAGAGTGGGGAGTCTCAATAACACATATTTATTTGTAAAAAGTGAAAATTCCCCAAACTTTTAAAAGCTTTCCTTTTTATTTCAATTTATTTTCCATTTAGCAATTAACTAAAAACATTTCGAAGTAAGGTATTATCTCTTTTCTTATTAGACAAGATTTTTCTTTACGCTTAGTCAAGAATTGTGATTAAATGATTAAATCTTTACGTTTATACGTTTCATTAAATTACCCTTTGTATTTTATTGCCACCTATAATAACCCTATTAGTGTTCTTTTAGATTATAGTTAAAAATAGATAGTAAAATAATAAAGAAGGAACTTATTCCAAAATTTGCCATTCATGCCATATGCGTATTATACAAATGCAACAAAATTCTATATATTCTTTACACTATTGTATATGACTGACAATTAAAGTAAAATAAGAAAAATTAAATTCATTAATAACAGCGTAATATTAAATATATCGGTTTATCATTAACGTATACAATTAAATGGATTGTAATTAATCAAAATATATTCGCCCCACATGTGGTGTTCTATACACTGATAGCTTTTCGGCTTAAAGTAGGCACGTTTACATAGTATTAAAGAACCTTTAACAACACAAGAAGCTGTATAATACTACACAATAGTTTATAGCTTCAAATGCTTCGCCGAAGGATACTAAAAAGTCTGCCAAAATCTTAAGTTTTATAATACAACCTGCAATGCGTAAAGTTATATAAGTATGTGGCCGTTAAAGTAAAGAATACTGCGTCTGAAGACACCAGTAACCGAAATAGCAAAACAACATTACGTATACGAAATATAAAATTACTATTTACTTACAAGAATTTAATGTCTGTCAAAAAAAATCGAATTGAAGTATCGCCTTTCAAATATTTTTCTTAAATTCCACAAATATTTGCAGATAATGGAAAATTCGTGGAAGCAGACGGTGGAGGATAACAAAAGATTTATTTATAATAGCGTCCACGATAGAAAATTGACAAGTCACGAACTTGCTTCCGCGGAAAGACAAAAATAACACCGGGATGGGGAACATCCACTCCCGGCCGCGCGCCGCACTCGACTAAGCTTACTGAAGTGCTCTCCTGACCTGGTCGCCTCATGAGCTTTCAGCACATTACCAGCTAGTTGCTAAGTTGTTCCAGTTTAAATACTATATAAAGTAGATTTAGTATACTATTTAACAATTAAAAAGCATCCGAACCAAGCCGCGGACCTATGTATGTAATCATTATCTTTTATTAAATATACTGCTTCGGTCAACCCCAATGACGCTTTCGCATAAATGCTGGAATAAGCGTCAGATACAAACAGCTTTACTTGAAATGGTGATTGCCTCGCACTCGACCTGCTATCACACCGTACATCAATTTTGCTCGTCGTTTTTAACAGGCGTTTTCCTTTAATTCGTTACAATAACTCTAACCAACTAGGGTGTCTAATGGTCCTTTGTAAGTTTAGGACGACGTTTAAGTTGAACTTCTCAAAAATAAGATACCCTTATTCATAACTCCCTAACTACTTATAAATTTAAATCGTCAAAATTACGTAACCTTTTCAATGATATCGCGGATAAAATGACTTTCTCCTATCTTCTGACATAGAAATACGACAATTCTTCGTCACTCAACATTTAGAATACAGAGTCTATAAAGAAGGTATGAATAAATTCCTTTCTCCTACCATCTGATATAGAAATATGATAAGTCCCTTTCCGTTCTGTTTTAGTTTGCTCGCTCCTCTGCCCATGCCAACTGAGCAGGGCTTTAGAACACTATACTGCACTCTTCTAGACACTGATCCCCGTATGTTCAACTTCTGTGATGCTGTGCGAGCTGTGCTGATGGTTTATGACCTGTGGCAGTACCAAGAAGGGACATGGCCTGGGTATGTTTTATAATTGTTTGTATATCAGATTGTATATCGAGAAGGTCATGGCCTAATCAATGGTATACATCTTTGTCGATCACTAGGTTAAGTAGCTCTTCCTGTGACCGGGTGATAGATAGATGACCTATTCTAGTACTGGTTCATATATGATATCGTATCTCCTCCGCGTTTCGAAAGACACGTAAAACAGTGGGACTCGATTAATGTCACTTTGTGATATTAGTCGTAAGATTGTAGAGATCGTGGGGGTTCCGAGGATGACGTCAGATGGCAATCGGTCATCTTTATGTTACAAGAACTAACGAGCAGGTGGTACACTAAAGTGACTAACAACGCCCATGGACATATGCACCACCAGACCAGATAACCAGGTTAGCAGATGCGTTGCAGGCCCAAATGACGCGATTAGGCCATTGGGAAGTCTCACAAACCGTAGGAAAGGCGACAACAATACCATCACTTGACGTGACAGTATTGCCGCCACTATACGCAGATCTTAAGTGAGAAAGAGGTACTGGTACCTGGATGCATCGGCTAAATTCGGCTGCAAACCAAAAGGACTACAAACATGGCTCTACCTCTAAGTTATAGTTATTTTAAAGTAGTTAAGTAAGTCAGCGATGGTATTGGTGTCGTATTTTGTACGGTTTGTGAGAGTTCCTGGTAGCCTAAACCTCTTCTTTAAGGACAACATCGCATCTGCCAGCCTCCTAATAGCGATTTATTTGAACCATCAAACCAAATCAACATTACAATATATTTAAAAAAAAGTTGGGTTTGCAAAGATATTTTTAATCATTTATTAGGGCTACTATTTTATTTCATAATGGTGATACCAAGCAGGATACAAGGATAAAGTTATTTCATATAATAAATTTAATGAATACATTTAAAACAATATTACAAAGACCGACTCTACATTTCGCGCTCAGTCACAATCGAGTTAACAAAGACGTGAAATAGCTTTTCAGTGTAGTGCTGTGCTTTGGTGGCGGATTCGGTGGTGTAGCTTTCGGGTTGCAGCATTACACCGATTTTCTCTTGTATTCATTCGCGGATTAATCCAAAGTAGTTTAGTTTTTCATACATGTCATGGATTTCCGCAAAGTAACGCCTAATTCTATCGGTTACCCTTCTAAGAGACAACGCGGGTTGCTTTAGTATTGATTAAAAACCTGACACGATAACGATTGCCACCTGTGGGCCTAGCACGAATATTTTCATCCTAAATAAAGTCGACTCGTCGACTTCGAACGGTTCGAAATGTTCACAGGAGGAAAGTCTTTATCGCGTCACGCTTTTTAATGCAATCCAATTTGAATCTAATGCAACTCGCGTTGGCACTAAGCATTGTCCGATGTGCGCCCAGCACAAAAATATTTGAAGTCGAATCTTCGACGATTCGAAATGTCCATGCTAGGGCCTCAGCTGTATCGATTTTGACTGTATTATTCGCTGGAATACAGCTATGAGCAAAATGAATAGATGGTGCGATCACTTTAAAGAACAGTAACTAATATGTCATATGACATTGATCGAAACCGTTACAATCAATATTTTCCATACGAACTACCTTTCGTTCACCAATGCGATACGAACATATAGATAAACTAGTAAATAAAGGTCACTCAACATTGTTTCAGGTACTAGCAATACCAATGTGTAAAAACTGTACTCATATTGTTAAATTTTATTCATATTATCTTCTGTTTGCAATAAGTCAATTCTTCACTCTCATTTCATAACTTAATTAATACATTTAGTATATTATTTATTTAAAAAAAAAAACAAATATATATGTATACACACACATCTTTCTAGTGTTGTAACTGATGACTATAATAAGTATAATATAGGTCAACATCCGTATACAATATTACTCTTTGGGTTTCAGTTCAACCAAAGAGCATATAGTAAATATTAATGCCTTTTGACTTGAGTATTCAGAGCTAAGCTCAGTGAGCGTTTTAAACAATTGTAACTAATCTATAATATAAATATTGTCACTGTAAGTGTACAACTGTACAGTTGTACATTAATTTAATTCCATTATAAATTATAAAGGAATCTAATGAGCAAAACATAATGATCTATAATAAATAAAATGAATAGTTTATAGGCGAATAAAGTATTATCGTTGAATTATAAATGATATTAATCATAATGGTTTAGGTTAGGTCTTTATTTACTAAATAAGATTGATTTTGTATCGTTTTATTTAATATCTTTGCGTTCTAAGAGTTGTGGTGAACTTCAACATTCAGAAAACCATTTTCGTTATGAAAAAATGAAGCTGGTGAGTGCTAAATATCTCCTTTTATTTATTGTTAACAAACTATAACTTGCTCATGCGCAGTTGACATATCCGGTACTGCGCAGGCGCGACCGGAAGCTACTCTAACAATATACATAAAAATAAATCCTTGTTCGTTGGTCTCGCTAAAGCTCCGCAGCGGCTGAACTATTTTGAATTAAGTTTGTTTTGTTTTATGCCCCTTATTCTGGGGAGGTTAAAAGAAAGTCAAAAGATTATTTAAAAAAAAATGCAGATATGGTCGCTACTTCAGAACACTTAGCCTTTGCAAAATAGCGTGTAGACGCAAGCTCGTTAATATCATTGGCGTTGACTTCGCATTGCGAGGTTGACTGTAAAACAAATTCGATGCACACAAGTAAGCTTCGCAAATTTATTTGGAGCGGCGTGCATTTTTAGACTGAACGCAATATAATTGCATTTAATGTCTCCGGGTAAAGGAGCCCAGCTCAGTCCTGATAAGCGGTCATCCATAAGTTATGTCACACAATTTTTTTAATTCCCCCCAATCCGTCGTTGTCACAGGTCACATTTTCGAAACCGTCTAGTTTCTTGACGTTAAACCTTTGACGCTCCTCCCCGCTCGTTGTCACATTTTGGTGACCCCCCCCCCCACCCCTCCCGCCACGTGACGTAATCTATGGGCGGATTCAAGCTGGGACACATTTATTCTTTTATACTTTTTTTGCTTCTTTTCCCTTATTTATAAATTCTGGTCTCAAGCACTCACGCTGCGCCCTCGTCTGAAACAAAAAAGAAAACACAGAATAATAATCATTCTTGAAACAAACACTCAAAGGAACCTTTCAAGTGTATTTATATATATTATTTGGTTTCCGTTCTAAAGGGAAAACGAAACAAAGGGTCACTACTTTGCCAGTCCGTCTGTCGGACAAAACTTTCCACGGAGCAAGTCAGATATTTGAAAGACAAATTTTAGAACCCATCTATCAATCGGCCACGGTAAGACCTATTTAGCCTAGCGATCGATTCAAATCTATAAACATACTATATACGATAGGTACGTGTAACTTGGAAGGGAAGAAAATAACGCGCACGAAGTCGTGAATTGAGCTAGTACTGTTATGTGTGATTTTTTAAGATTTCTGGACTTTCATTTGAAACTCTATATTATTTACAGACTGCAAAAGATTACCAGGTGGAATACGATCGGAGAAGAGGCATTGAATATTCCAGGTTCCACGGCTATACTTACGATGGTAATGTTTTTGTTCAATTTATCGTATATTGTTAGCTTTCTCGAACATATTTTGTAATTAATAGAAATTTATTTTTGAAGAAAATGTTTATGTAAGATTAAAAGCCTCTGAACAGACAGGTTTTTGACATTTTGTAAAAGCCGAAAGAGTATCAACGCATGCTCTCAATGTATAGCCTTTTAAAATTAAAATAGTGATGGCAAATAGATTCGATTATCGGCGGAATATAATATCGAATATTTAACATTATAGTGAATAAGCTAATGTACCGAAAAATACAGCACAAAATTCTAGTTTCTGGCATAGAGCTTATAAAATCTTATAAAATTAAATTTATACAATTTTTATTTTTTACATAAGCAAGCAGAATACAATTATACATAAACAATTAAACTATTTGCAAAAATCTGCATATAATAGAAGGTATCATATCTTTCCTAATTCTGCAACAATTTAGGTTAGGTTAGCTTCATTGCTTAATTTTAAACTCCAACAAAGCTAAAAAAATTCTCAGCAACACTTAACCCCTTTGACCTCGAACTAGAAACTGCACATCTTCTGAAAAATAATCACGCTTAAAGATTTGTGCTTTAAAATAGTAATTTAACTACATTTCTAGATGTCAGAAAAATAATATAATCAAAAGAATAATATATGGAAAACTACGCGAGCCTTCACACAGTTCAGCTTTTACCTAGTTTAAATTCAAATGAGCATAGAGATGAAACTTTAATTAATGTAAAATATCGATAGTCCTTGTGACATCACTAGACGTACCTTATATTTGTGCGTAACATTAACCGTATTGATTTTGTTTGCGCGCGCAACCCTAATCCCTACCCCCACTAGGGTGATTACTTCTTTCGCTATTTCTTTTTGGAGTTCCTCGTATGTATTATGAACATGGACCCTGCTTGCCACTTTTTCTTTTAGACACTGTTTCAGAATAGAAACTATTTTATCTACAAAAGGCGGGGCATTTAGAAAATGAATTCCTTTTATTTTCATACCAAACCCTTCCTGAAATTGAAGATCATCTATAATTCATATTGAAATTGTAATATGCATGTAATAAATATACATGAAAATATTCTGTTTTTTTTTTTTTAATGGGGTAAATAAATGGTTGGTATCTTAAATTTTTAAATAATAATTAAACATGAAACAATAAATTAAATGTCACGTTTTGACATTAATTTGCAACATTCTTCTTAAAGTATGATAAAAAAAAATAAAGTAAACAAAATAATTTTTCTTAGAACGTTCGCATCATGCCCAGGCGAACGGAAACCTTAAACACAGAATGAGGGGGAACTTACGATATTAAACATTCATTTAAGTAATAAATCGTCACAAAATTTAAAATAATCTACAGTTTTTCTGTCATTACCAAATCAAAGAAAGCATTGTATGATGTTGCAAATTAATGTCAATTTAATCGTTGTTTCACGCGCTCACGCGTATTGCCGTGAGGGAAACAGGTACTCATTTATATATACAGATAAACTAGGCTTATTAGCTTGATATGCTCCGACTTATGTGAAAATAAACGTTTAACATGTATATTAAGCTTTGCAGATGTTTCAATATTCATGTTATTAGGAGAGAGGCGAGAGAGAGAGGGAGAAAGCTGATAAATAATAAATAATATATACATATTTTTTTAAAGAATATTAGGAATACATTTTAAGTATGTCTAATATTCCCTTCTTCCCCTCTTACTAAGCTTAAATTAAAAGCTTGTATTAGGAGTGGGTGCAACAATACCCCAACGGCGGTGGGATTTGAACCGGGTACTTTACGGATTTCAGTCCATACCTTATACCGTTGAGCTATTGAGGCTTAAATAAAAAATATATATAATTCAATAATTAACTTTAAATTAGAGGAATCATAGTGTAGCGTTTAATTAACGAACTACCCTACCATTTCAAAATGTAATGACGCCTATAACTATTAAATATATGTTAAAAAAACACTATATTAAACAAATGTACAAAATGGAAATCTTTATACATATTTACCTACATTTGTAGTTCTTTAAAATTATTAGTATATAAGATTATATAATTCAATACTTATCTTGTAACTACAGTTTTCATCACAACTTATGTATTAGTTAAGTTTATATTGTAATAAACTAGTGTATGCTGGCGACTCGTCGCTGAAATTTTCCATAGCATGGAAACAAACCTCAGTTGTTTTACTATGCTATTTGCTCGTTAGCTTTTGATAAAATAGTAGATTCAGTATCGAGTGTTTGTTGGCTTTTGATAAAATTATAGATCCAGTATCGAGAGTTTGTTGGCTTTTGATAAAATTGGAGATTCAGTATCGAGAGTTTGTTGGCTTTTGATAAAATAGTAGATTCAGTATGGAGAGTTTGTTAGCTTTTGATAAAATAGTAGATTCAGTATCGAGTGTTTGTTGGCTTTTGATAAAATTATAGATCCAGTATCGAGGATTTGCTGGCTTTTAAGAAAATTGTACATCCAGCAGTGAGGGTTTCTTAGATTTTGATGAAATCGTAGATTGAGCACTGCAGAGCAGTCTTTAGCTTTATTTTATATGCAATTATTAGAAAAAATAATTCCGACGCGACAAACAGACAATTCAATTTTATTTTTATCTATATAATGAAAATAATAGAATAGAATGGAGTGGAGTGGAGTGGAACGAAACGGAACGTAGTGGAATGGAATGGAATAAAATAACTTTATTCAGGCATAAAACAGATATAGTGCATATCTAACAACTGAAGCCTACTTCACAAAAATATAATTTCATGCTTAATAAGATACGGTGTTGTAGTTTGTCTGAAGGGTATTGTTTTTTTTGTGACTTCTTAACTTTATCTCGTAAATATTGAAATATTTTTAAATTATGTTCTTTATACTTTTAAAATCGAAGTCGCGGGCACAGCTAGTATATTATAAATAAATGCCAGAGGTTTGCAGATGCTTTGCCGGTCTTTAAAAATTGAGTATGTATACTAATTTCTTAAAGGGCGCTCAGTCGTATCTGTTCGGAAACCTCGAATCTAGCAGTATTCTCCACGGATATGGCGAAGTAGGAACTAAGTTGTACGACTGTTGTATAAGTGAAGAATACGTAAATATTCATCAGTATTTCGATAAAAAAACCTTTATTAATTTCCACATACAAAAGCCTTTATTAATTTTCCACTCCTTGACGTCCATAATAATTTCACGAGCCATGGCGTCCGCGACTCGGGTCCTTATCAGCGGGAACAATGGATTTCTGACTGGCTGCCCATCTTTAAACGTATTCGTATTTTTCACAGTTCCACTTGAGGGAGGTTTTCTATACGACAAATACTGCGACTGAAAATCCAGTTGGCTTTAAATTTTTGTATGTATAAAATATATTTAACTTTATATTCGTCGCGTTAAATACAAGGGACTCATACACACAATATACATACGCACATACACATTCAAGCGCACACATTCACAGACATGTTCTTTAGATTCACATACTGTAATATAAGCGATTTAACTCCAATATGAACAGATTTCAATATGTAATAGCGGCGAAAATCGGTTTAAATATCTGTATACTTGCTGCTTTGTTGGGGCTCAGTCGGTACTCGGTGACAATGTATGCATTTTTACACGAAGACTTATCTGGTGTTTACACTAGACTGCGTGTTTACAATTAAAACCAAGCTTTTGCAAATAATACTGCGTTTTCGACGGTTGCAGAAACTAGGAACATGACCTGTATTTTTTGGGAATAGATTATGATCGCTTGAACATTTGTTCTGCCTGCCGAAAATTTAGTAAACCCCGACATACATTATTTTATGAGATTTGGTAGTCACTGAATAAATCCGTTCAGATGCTTATTTGTTCTATTTGGTTAAAATTTTGAAAAAATAATACCGAAGTAGTTTCAGGTCGGTATTTTGCTTTAATATTTTCATAAACAGTCCCTAAGTTATTTTATTTTCACCTAAATTTGTCTGTTTTTAATAAATTTATGAAAATAATGTCCTTAATAAAAGTAAATTTCATAAAATTTTGGTTTACGGCAGTTTAATTCTAAAGGTGCATTATATAACATTCGGAAATAGGAATGTCCCTCATCTCTGAGCCTTTTTGTAGCGCCCTTGATTATGGAGATGATTATAAACAATCCATAAACAATCCATAAATCTCATCTTCATCCCATGATGAAGATGAGATTTATGGATTGTTTATGGGATACTCAAGTGTACTGATTGTCCGTCCGTCCCTTACTCTATAAAATAAATATTCTTCAAAAAATAATAGCCTATTATAAAGTATTTTGTGAAAATATTCGTCCAGTAACTATTCGTTAACATTTCTTAGTACCTAATTCATTCGCTAACAATTCAAGTCAGCCATAAATAAAACTGTGTAGGAATAACTACGAGTTTGTTTTGATAAGCGCATTTTAAATTTATGCCCCCTGTGTGCATTTAAACCTGTAAAAGGCTGGTTTGTGAGGAAAAACATGGCGTATTCACATATCTCACGTGATCTCACTGTGTGTTGATTTTTTAAACATCTTGACATGAGCATGGATTTTTCAACCGGATAATCATTTTCACTCATAATTTTTTGTGCTGTAATTTAAGCGGTTTTGAAAATGTTCTTAAACTTTTAAGCATTTTATGTTATTTTGTGCGGATTATGTTTTTGTATTCGATATCTTTGTTTCTCAATCTTTTAATACATTTGGCATAGGGTCTATTCCGAAAAATTGTCTAATCTAGCAGTCGTATTTCATCATCAGACGTTGCATTAGAATAAAGAATTTTAGACACACCGACTCGATGCCCAAAAAAAAAAAAACTAAAATAGAAATAATTTTAAAAGAGTTCGTGATGTTGATGCTGGAAATCTTAGAAATAAAAATCAACTCTTAACGCATACGTCTAGGCTTCGTAAAATCAATTCCACATTTTTCTATAATGTCAAATTTAAAACCTTTGTTTAAGGTAACCTCGTTCAAAAATCCTATTGTAATGTAAAGGATTATTTGAATGGTGAAAATGCTTGAGAGTAAATTGCTCTAACAGTGTCTGAATTATTGTGAAATGACGGTAACAAAAAAATTACCCGACTGAGTATGTTGCTTTTTTCAGTGCAAGGCACGTCGGGACCCTTGTAAAATTAGCTTTTAATTCGTCAAATTTATCACCAAAAAATAATAATGAGAATTATACACTGCCCCACCTAAGGTACTTCCAGGAAGATGACATTAGGTTCCACCTGTATTCAATTCAAATCCCCTGCCACTACTAAACCACCAAGCGTGTTTGTGGTACCTTATATCGCGCTATACATTCAGGGATGCTAGGAGTGACATTTTCTAAGTCAACACCCGACTCTATCAATTTACGAGGTTAAAATTTTGATTTATGGCTGTAGTTTATGTTTAATAACTTAAAATTCAGCTTCTGTTGAACGCAAGAAAGCAGGTGAGGTATAGTGTTAGAGACGGTCGTTATTTCTTATTCAATTGTAAACATGATAATTATTATTATCTATTACAAGAATATTACATAAAAGGAGAGTCTTTGTATATTATTTACGCAATAGCATGCGGAGGTTTGTTCTAGATGGAGTAAGCCAAGAAATAGGTTTTGTAATCGATGTTGATAAATCCATCTCGTCATATTAATTATTCTTCAATTTGCATTAATCTTATGTGGCTATATAGGTATCCTTTTAATTATCAATTATTATAATCACAGAGTATCACTTATTTGCTTTATTTTACCTTTAAAACGCAGAACCGTAGGCAGTTTTGGTTTATGTAGAAATCAAAAACTTTTCAAGTTGCAAGATGTTTCAAGAAGATGTTTAGTGTTAGTAGTTTATCTCTTTAAATTAAAAATATATGTATACTATTTCCAAAACATTAAATTTGATCTTTAACCATAAATTTCTTCTTGTATTAGGATTACAGACGATCCTGGAGCCGG
>JANCMC010011857.1:4267-15094 GCA_024363005.1 Charaxes varanes | reverse complement strand
TATTTCCAAAACATTAAATTTGATCTTTAACCATAAATTTCTTCTTGTATTAGGATTACAGACGATCCTGGAGCCGGCTCTCACTCCACCAGTAGTGGGTACTTTAATGCACATCATTCATTATCGGCTCGATCCCGATCTCTGTGTGTTCTGATGACGAAACGTGCGACAAATATGATGCATTGGGACGATGGGCGATAGCATGACTCTATACGAAAAAGTGACTCCTTTGCGATTCTATCAAGATTTGCCAAGCGATTTCAGACTCTATTTCGTACAAAATAAGGTGCTAGTATTCAATTAGCTTGTTGTTCGAACAGCAACGGTTTGTTGGTAATTGGTTATCACAATTATTAGTGCAGGAGAATCAATGAGGCCTCATTTGGTAGATTAACTGTCTACTCACCCGAAATGAGTGATCGGACCCTCACTGAGATATATCTCGCGGAAATTTTGCTTAAATAATGAAAATGGACTGTATTGTAAAGGGAGCCAATCGGTGGATGCGAAGCGTTCGATGATATTGTTATTTTATCTGTACACCGATACTGTGCTGAAAAGCGTAGTGATGCACTTTAAATATATTTACTTTATTAATTGATGCTCGATACGGGTTTTTATAATCTGAGCATAAGATCTGTTTCAAGATTTTATTCGCCCAAGAGCACAAAGTACTAAGTTCAGTTTAAGAGGTAATGAGAATAACAATGAACCAGTTTAAAGTTTTATTGTGACATAACAAAGACAAACCTCAGTTGCTTATTCATTCAAAACTACAAGGTTTTTTTTTTGTTTATTCAAATCGAGAGGAAATGAGGTCCTGGATAATTAAGCGGACAACTAAAAATGTATGATGGGGTATTCTAATCGGTCACTAGCATTGTGACCACGATAAGCGTCACACGGAACGCAAACGAGCGATTGTGGCCCGCACACGGCGCCTGCGCGCTTTGCATAACAAAGGGCGCAATTTGGAGGAAAAATAGGCACAATCTCGCCTCATCTCGGGCGCTCTCGGGCCCGCTCGACTGTTATCGGATGCCCGCGCGCCTACTAATCAGTTTTGTCGTAGTTCATGTTGATATTAAATGCATATGACTGTCGAGTTACTATATTAGTTCATGATATATTTATTCAAAAATAGTTTAGCTATACTTTTCTAATTAATCTTGCGATTGCTTTCCAATGTTCACGATACATTGCGCGCTCAAGAATGGGATAAGGATGGCAATATCTGTAACCTTTTATTTCCGAGATGAATGATTTATGTGATTTTCTTTAGTACATTAAATGTAGCCTTATCACAAAGATTGCGGTGCGTTGTCTTTTACTATAGGTACAACTTTATTTTGAGTAAAAAGTAAGATGAATAATTTCACCAACATATTAAGGAGATGTAAAAAAGTACCAGAAAAAATGTGTAAAATTATGTAATGTGGAAATTAAATAATATTTTTGTCTGTTATCGCTATCTTATGGTAACTTGTTTAACATAGATACATTCCTACATTGGCTTAAAACGTGATGTACTATAACTAAATAAAATTTATTTTCGGATTTAGCACAAACAAAAACAAGATTTGCCCGCTAATGTATTTTCCATAAAATGTAATATTTTCCGTATGTTTTTTTAAATTTTGCATGGCATGTCAGTCAAAATGGCCCAGTACGAACGTCACAAGTAGCGAAGAAATCTGTATTTCTTAATATTTTCAAATAATCCTCCGTCTTTTCCTTATTTTTTATTTCCTCTCCGAAAATAAGGGGAATGAAACAAAAGAAGCATAATTTAAAACGGTCTAGCGGTTTTCGTGTTTTATTAGCGAGAGTAACGAACAAAGATTAAATAATTTTGAATATTTTATTAACTGGAATTTCATTGGTTTTTCGAACCCTTACTTATTTTTAAAGGGGTCTTTGTACATATACATATATACATATAAAATGTGCAATTCTTCGCACTTAAAGCGTAAGAGACGGTTGCAAAATTCCCTGTTATAATTAAATATATTTTTCTTAATGCTGTACGCAATTGTTGATTGAATATGGCGTTATTTTGCGAAATCCATGTCAAGCAAGGCAAATTTGAAAATCGGCAATTGATTAAAAATAAAAAAGGCCGTCAGTAATTTTTTTTTAATCCTTACTTTCTTATTTTATTATTGTGAACATAACCCTGTCGGTTAGGTTATCAGGCCTAAACTGTTGAACCGATTTCGAGGAATTACGGTATAGTGATACATTAGATCTTGCAGAAAAACATAGGCTACTCTTTGTTGCGAATATGAAATTTGAAAGGGTGAAAATAGGAGTTGAGAGTTTGTATGAAATTGAAGGAAAAGAACACGGACGTCGCTGGTTGAAGGTAGTATTAAATAATGTGCATAGACATTTATTTCTTTATTAAATCAAATTGTTTGCTCGTGGTTTTTTAAGCCTAATGCAGTGGAAAATGCTGCCCGGTCGTATTTTTAGGTAGAAGCATACGTACATATAATAACCACAAGATAAGGGTGTATGTTATATAGGTAAGTCACCCACCTTTTATATAGGGATATATAGATTTATACATTTCACCACAGAAAATAAGAACAAGCTTTCACGCTGAACCTACGTGTGCGACTTTTCTAGGTCTTTACTTTGGAAAGTTCTCTACATGCGCATAATACACTGACCCCCCTAGATGACAAAAACAAAGATTCGGACCGTTCCAAAACTACCCCAAGTCCTCTCGATAAAAGCAAGCAGTCGAGGCCCTCCGATGGCAAAGAACCGACAAGGCCAAACGAAAATCATCAAATCCTTAAAGAGAGTATAGAGATGAAAGCCCAGATGGGGACATACGCCTTCCAAAGGCCGCCGCTGGCGAGAGAAGAGGAACTAAGAAGGTAAGTGCACCAACCTTAACAAAGTTATTTATTTCGCGCTTAAGTTGGAAATTTATTCGGGATGGAAATATTGATTTTAGTAGGTATTTTTATGACCTCTTATTTCATAAATTTTTGATCTTAAATAATATTCAACATTATATCAAATTCAATTACGATGATTTCGAAGAAGTTTTACAATATGGATAATTTTAAAATGATCTCATCCCCTTATTATATCTAGGAAAAATTTTACTTGATACCAGCAACTAAAAAAATATTGATATTTATTAATATTAACAGGCTATCATAAATGTTGCAGATTTTACATGAGCGTCGACCAACGGCGTAAAGAAGGGAACATACGCTACAAGTATAACAAAACTGTAGATATCAAAGTTAGACTGTTATTTCAAAAGACTGTTTGGTTTGATCAGATATTTCAATCGTAACTTGTTGTTAAAACGAAATAACTAAATTAGAAGTTTACTGTACGACTGCTTGCGTCAATTAAAAAATAATTGGATAAAACCCCAATAAAGTCCGAAAGTATCGGAAAATTGCTGGAGAAATATTGTTAAATATATAAACACTATTATTTGTTACATAAATATTCTTTTGCAACTTGTTTACAAGTTTTTAACCCCTTCCCCCGTCCTTGTCACAGATTGTCACATTTCCGAAACCCCCGCCCCTAAGAAAATAACAATTTCTTTTAATTATTTCATGTTGTTTGTATGTTAGTAAGAGACAAAAAAAAATGAAATGATTGTTATTTAAACATGTTACTTAAAGAAAATACTAATCATTGTTTAAGTAACACAGAATGTTACTTAAACATTGATTAGTCTAATAACTTAAAAATATAACTTATCTAATGGTAACATTCCAAAAGATATATGACCCTTACGTGCACTATTTTAGGAATTCAAACGAAGTTGAACAATTTTAATTTTTTTTTTTTTTTTTTTTTTAGTCAAAAGACTAGAACAATTTGGAACACTATTGATATTTTCAGTGGGGCTTGATTGAAGGTATTCTTGGCCCACGCATCTGGTGTGCCTTCTAGTGACTCAAGTATTGGATGGGCTAACTAAAAGTTGTAAGAAATGGAGATTGTATAGATTATTTATATGCATGTATTTATATATTTCCAAAAAAAATGTTTGTGTATAGCAGGCGGCTGTTACCTATAACTAAGGCATTAAGTTGCCCACCTTAGGAACGGACGTCCGTATGTCATATAGTCCTGTATATATTTATTTATTTGAAATAATGGCCTAAATACAAAAAATAACAATAACGAAGCTTCAATGAAAGCTCATCTCTGATTGTATTTCGCGAACAGCGGGCGAAAAGATCAGAGGTCTGAAGTTAGTTAAGAAATCCTTATGTCAATTATACACGTGACGTTCGGATAAGTACCTTTTTAGAGCGGATTCCATAAAAGATGACTAAGGGATTTACATTTGTAATTTTATTTCGAGTACAGCTCTTACACGAACTTCATCGTATTCTATGTAAATAAATTTTTACGGTATTTTTGGTAAAAAATTACACGGTGTTTCTTTTAAACTTTTTTTTACAAAATTTTTGAATTCAATGCTTATGAAGTCGCAACTTTGTGTTAATTTTATTACATTAACCTTTTTTTCACACAAATTACACCGTTTTTCGAGCAACTCTTTTTTCGGACAACTTGTTTAAGGGAAATCAATCACTGTCATAGATGGGTTATCAGGCAATATATTAACTAGTGATGAATCAGCAAAAGATATGATCTTAATTATTTCGTTGTACTTTGTATGCTAAAAACTGTTTCCCGTAATTTCGTCCGCGTAAAAATGCGACAGCCCTTAGAACTCTTTAATCTGGCCATACCCAAAAATCCGTTTTAAGGGGACTACAACATGTCAACTCCTAACTACCATTTTTGTGCGTCCCGCAGTTTACGATATTTTGTGTTAGGCTAACTTTCGCTATTATACATATGAATAAATAATATGCGTTATTTTTATCTGATATTTTTATACTAATAAGTCAAATTTAATAGTAAGTTTTGAATGTAATACATACTTTAAAAGTTAGGGGATTTGGAACATATAAAAAAAATATCTTTTAAATGCAATTCGTCATATAACATTGCTAATTTTTTTAACCACTATATGTTTAGTTTTTTGGTGATAAAATGTATGATTTTCAGACCAAGTTTCGAAAGGTTCCTCGCGCCCTGCACTACGAAGAGCCCGCAGTACAATAATTGAAAACGAAAAAGACTCGTTACACCCTAACTATCTGAAATTGTTACAATAAGCTTACGTGTAATATTTATGGAAATAGGCAACTTGCCTATGTAGGTTGTAGGTATAAGATTTGCGTTTAGCTAGAACTAATTTTTGTTTAGCTAGACTATTCAAAAACTATTCATCGCCAATGTCCTGTCATAATCTCTTTGGTCCATGCAGCCAGCGTCATAGTTGCGTCAAACAGTAGAAACTTTAGTTATTCTATCTATATATATAAGTAGAAACTTTAGTTATTCTATCTATATATATAAGTAGAAAAGTTAGTTCTTATACTACGGTCGTCGTAATCCGTACAGCGCCATCTAGTTTTACTTTGGTGTAACCTTTTCCACTCGACATCATTGCCATCTTGTTATGTAGCGGCCGCTACACGGTTATAGAATGTCAAAACGTTATATTTTGAGTTCATTTTTGTATGTTTGCAAGTGCGTCTTGTTGGTAACTATAAAAGGCTTGTCACATAGACTACGAAAGTTTGTACTATTCTAAATAAGTAAATAACTGTTTGTAAACACCCCGCGCTGTTCGCGTACCTAAAGAGACTGATTGCTGCGCTAAGGTCGAATTTCGTTTGCACGTCAATTAGTTAAAATACATATTTTTTCTTTGTTATGCATTACGTTTATATCTAACAATAATCCGTAGCAAAATTTTCTTTAACTAGCTGTCGTGCAAAATGGTAAAGCACTTTCTTGGTCGACTATACTTGCAAAAAAAATCCAGGACCAAATAAGGTTACAAAAATTTATTCCTAACAAAGTTAATTTCAGTTTTGCCACGCTGTAACTACCTCAAAGTACCATTCTGCGATAACTTTGAAGTGGTGTTTTATCGGGAGCTTTAGATCTCTATGGAGGTCTCCGCTTTGGACGAACCAGAGCGATCCAGTGGAAATTCTGGTAAAGCGGTCTTAAATTGAATGCAGACACTTCAATTTGCTTTCATACGTGTGTCCGAAAACGACACTCGCATAGGTCATGAACGGCCGTATTACGGTCTTGTATAATGTCGTCTTATTCCTAAGAGACATATAACTACGAGCGCAAAGCATGAGATAGAACCTGCCGAGAATGTAGCACGTTGTTTGCCATTAACTACAATTATGTAGACGACATCATCTACATTATTATGCTTCTTACGTACGTTCTTTGTGGGCATGCCTTTTAAACCGCATTAGGCTACGTGAGCCACTGAAAGGCATACCAAAGAGCCGAGCATTGTGGCACTCCTTCCTGATAGAGTCCAGAAGCAGGCGCTGTAACCGAACATGACAAGAAGACACGATGATAATGATAAACAATTTGAATAAAAAAATCTCTTAGAAGGCTCCAAATTTACGAATCGATACTAAGCCGAATGAAATTATAATTTATGTGCAAAGTTGGGGGCGAAAGGCAAAACGTATGTACGCTTATAACTTTCGAGCGACTGTATCAAAATTGATAATTATTTTTTGTTGTGTTCGTTACTGTTGGGTGCGACAATACCCCAACGGCGGTGGCGTTTGAACCGGGTACCTTGCGGATTCCAGTCCATACCTTATACCGTTGAGCTATTGAGGCTAGTTTGTATATGTATAATTGATCTTTAAAATGAAATTACAATTTTCTTCACTTTAAACGTATCCGTCTCTCTATCTTCACTAACTTATATCTGCCTCTCAACTTCCGTTCGCCTCGCCCGATCACACTTTTCGTAATGCTCTTGAGGCGTTTTCACCAGCTTACTCTCCAAGTCAAGCGTAGAGAAGTTTTACTTCAAAAAATATTTTATATTCATAATGGCCTCGTAGTGGTTGTTAATAATAATTATTAAATACACGTATTATTAAAAATTGAGGAAAACGTTATGTTATCAACGGAGCGATGTTTAGTTTAGCTTGCGTGTCTATGATATCAATGAATAAACATCAACAAAAGTGAAAGCCTATCGTGAAATCTCGAAAACTGCGGGACGTACAGAGATTAATTTAAGCCAGCAGGAGGTTTATGTAGACATCCGCTAAAAACGGATTTTCCGATAGTACCAGATTAAAAACGACTTTTGTAAGTTTAATTTTAGGCGGACGAATTCGGGGGAATAAGCTAGTGATATTTGTATATATTTTTATATGCAATTTTATTCCATTAAAAAAAAAACATACCATTTGAGTCGTTCCATGGTTCAATATAGAACGACGCAAAAGTAGATTTTTTTTTATGTTACAGCCTTAGCTGCTTGTTGTCTGCAAATGAGCAGACAACAAGCAGCTAAGTGCCTACCGACGCCCACGGACATCTGCACGATTAGATCTACTAATTCTCTATCTCTATCGATCTACTGAATAACCTTCGAATATCAGTTGGATATATCAAACAATGGAATGTTCCTCGGGTAGACTAAACTTAACGCTTATCTTATACTAAAATATATATAAAGCTGAAGAGTTTGTTTGTTTGTTTACTTGAACGCGCTAATATCAGGAACTACTGGTCCGATTTGAAAAATTCTTTTTTTCTGCTAGAAAGCCTATTGGCTATATATCGGACGAAGTCGCGGGTAACAATTAGTTTTATATGCGACAGATGACTAATATATAAACATACTAGCGGATCCGACAGACGTTTTTTGGCTCGTCTCTTATTAGCCAATTATATATTTTCCATGAAACGTGACACTGGCTGTATGTTTTATGAAATAATAATTGTACATATCGCGTCATTCAAAAGGTCCAGTACGTTATCTTATCGAAGTACTTTCAAGTTTAGAACAAATCTACATTTGTTCGTAGTTTTAAATAATCTTTCGACTTTTCCTTTTATTCAGTTCCTTTTAAACCTTCTCTAAAAAAAGGGGAATGATTGGATCGTTATAATGGAGATTGGCAATGCATAGCCTTAGACAGAACATTATGGAAAGAGGATAGGGAGGCCTTTGCTCTGCAGTGGGGAAAAATAGGTTCTAAATAAATAAATAATAATATAAACAATTGCGATGCAATCGTGATACGGGAATACGGACCAAAAATAATAAGATTATGTCCTTAAAGATGGTAGACAAATTAAAAATAGCAAAGTATTTTAGACACCAAGATAGAAAGACAAAAAAAAATATCTTCATATTAAACCAAAGGTTAATTATTTAGTCAATCAGCGGTTTACTTTATAGTTTTGCAAAAAAACTATGATCACATTATATGATCAAACAATGATGAATGCAAAACTAGAAGAAACTGACAAATGCATGATGAACAGTCAATAGCACGTAAAATCTTGAGTATGGTACTAGCAATAAGATGACATATAACATTCATATAATACACAATTATTACTATTCTGAAAATGAGTTTAAAGGCATATATTTACAGATCATGCTTAGAGAAGGATACATGTATATTTTAAAATCAACTTTTCGGAAACATACATATTTTTGAAAGACGTAAACTCTTAAATCGTTTATTTTAAAATATCTATTTAAAAAAATAATATACGTATGGTCAAAAATTTTGATTCATGTTTGGGTATGTTAAATTCCGAAAAATTTGATTTTTACAATGATGGGATATGTATGATTAAAAAGAAGCATCAAATATGATATTATGCGATTCATACAGAAGGACATCAAATTTTAAAGGCACGCATGGAAACAGTGGCTACTAAGACTTGTATCGTAACTCTTTATTTTATCTACTATCTATTATCTAAGCTGTTTCCTTTTAGGAGTACTTAAGTAATTATCCTATATTTTATCGTCTAATAATAAAAAAAGGTAACGTAAAATTACGTTTGAGAATTTTTTTATGGAATTTAAAGAATAAAAGGTTTTATATTTAAAACGGAAAAATTTGGAAATCAAAACTTGAAATTGATATTATTTCGTTATATAATACTCAGTTTCTCAATACAGAAGTATAAAGTAGGTCAAACACTGTAATATTACCTTGTAGTAGTCCTCGAGACCAATTAAGATTATATCGGGTAGTTATAATAGACGGAAGTATTACTTCGGTCTCGTCTTACAATAGGAACTGAAGCTTTGTCGTTGTATTGAGGAATAATACTTGATATTACAGTGTTACAAAGAGAGATGACGTACTACTAAGAATTGGTATGGCTCATATTATCACTCTCATCAGCATCGTCTTTGTTAATTTACTAGAGATCGCCTGATAGTCGAAATTTGACCACAAATCTTTAGCTATATATGTGTAACAAATGCTTATTTAAAAGTAAATTGCATCTACTTTTAAATTTCAATTCTTTGCACAGTTAAATTGTAATATTTAGTAGGTTTACAGTTGTCTTGACTACACTTTGACACAATGTAACAGTAAAATGTATGCAAGTGTGTGTAAATCGTTAGGCAATGGTGTGCGTACGGTTTTATGATAATAATTGAATATATAAATAACTAATATTTTATTTATATACAATGAATGTACTATATATAATGAATATATTAATAATTAATATTGTATTTAAATACAGCGGAGATATTGACATTCGCAAACCACCTATATAGACTAAAATTGTGGCATATTTCATCCGTCCGCGCAATTTTCGTTAAATGGTACCCAAAAGTTTTCGCTTTACGTATTATTATATTATAAAAATATAATAATACATATTTTTGCAGATTAATACTAGGGAAAAAGCTATTATTACTGAAGACACGTTTTATTAAATCTGAACTTTTTAGAACCATGTATGTATGAACAAAGCGAAAAAACTTTCATCCCTGATATTGACCACCCCTGACCTAGCTTTAATTCTGAAGGAAGCTAGAAAGGGAATTACATGCAAAAGGAAAGTACTCCTAGGGTTTTTTTTTTAAAGAAATAAGAAGGGTTTGCAGGCTATCTACTGCATACACCAAGCACATGAAACTCTATGTACAGGATGCAGTCTTTGTAGCCATTGTCTTAAACCGTGCTTACTGGGTGAACCGTTGCGTGGGGCGGGCGGTGGCGGCGGGCGGGGCGCCTCTTCGCGCGGTGCCACGCCGCCCGGGGGACTCGCCACTGCAACATTACACGAACGTTAATGGCCGTTACTTATGAATGTGATAATTTTGGGAGCTGATTACAGATTCAGCAACCCGTGATTTAATTTCTTAGGTTCAAAAGTAGTTTTTACGGATTAATAATATGATTAGTGTTTCGAGTATCTTGGCTGCTTTGTATTAGACCATATGACCCTGGTACTAAACCGGGATAACGCTAGGTAGAAGAAGATGGTTGTCTACCAAAGATTTGCTTCTTTAAACGGATAATAATATATATGATGTGAATAAAGGAAGTAGCGACCGTCTGTCTAGAATTACCATCCAATAAACCTAGGTTGTATTTTGAATTCTATTTATAGTTTAAAATAGCAATATTTGCTTTGATAATTATTTTTATCGTCAAAACTTAAGCAACAATTCCAAGGTTTCATTATTGCCAATAAAAATATATATTTTTGTCACTTACTGTATATAAAGTATAAGCCAGTGGATATACAACGATAATAATCGATTCATTCACAAACGAAATTCTCGATTTTAAATATCGATTTTCATACAAGAAAACATTTCATTATAAAATCTAATATGAAAAGGAATGAAAAGCAATTTTCTTCGTATCGTGCCGTTGTCGTCGGAAAAATTACTCGTCAGATATAAATTAATTTAATGCG
>JANCMC010011822.1:0-11186 GCA_024363005.1 Charaxes varanes | reverse complement strand
TATATATATATAAAATATACTAGACTAAAAGCATACTAAAAAACTTTTAGCTCCAAATTAAGAAGTAATAAATAACTTTTTATTAAGAATATTAATATAATTTGTAATAATTACCTTCGACTCGACTTTGTTCTGTTAATAAGTATTATCCTACGAACAAAACCGTATGTGGAAGTCTTATAAACCAAATAAAACTAAGATGTTACGTTCGTTAATTTTTACTATCTACATAATTCAATGCGTAAATAATGTAGATAGAAATTAGTATGGATCTTGACTCGATAATGGACAGCACTAGTCTACCTATTTTGAATGCTTAACATCAGATGAACTACTGTCCGTTTGACCCTATCCTTCTTATGTCGTTCCGTTTAATGGCAGTCACTGTCTTAAGTTCTTTCTTATTCCTATTCGGAAAAGTTCCTGGACCGTCTTAATTCCGGTCCACTTTCTAATATTACGCAGCAATGATTTCCTATGCCTACCCACCCTTCTTTTATCATAAATCTTCACCATAATAGTGGGTTGGAGCAGCCTAAACCTAGACCTACCTAAAGTGCTGCAGTATATGCCCCAGGAATGATACTTTACGCTACTTGAAGGTTCTCACAAGCTTCGTTTCTTTCGAATTTTAGCTAGGACCTCGGTATTGGATATCATGTCCGTTCATCTTATGCCAAACATGTTGAGCATATCGACCTTCGCTCCCACCTTTCATTCCTCGCCGAAAAGCTTCTCACCTTGGTGTGCCTTTCCCACACTCGTTTGCCCCTTGTAACTTAAAAAAAATAAGGACGTGTTACTGTTAAGTTTGGAAAGAATATAATATTGTATTGGTAAATGTAAAATTGCGTCATCTGTATTTCATATGAGTACGTAAGCAAAGTTGCCATATTAGACAAAATAAAATTGAACTCGTGAATAATTTTATATTTCTTTTATAATTATCTTTTATATTTTTGTTTTAATTATATTTTTTAATATATATAAAAGGGGTTAATGAGCAAGCGGAAAGGGACCGATAAAACTTTAATATATCACAATCTAAATAATATAATAATGTATTTTCCTCTGTTAATATAACAATAAAATATGGCCAAAAGCGTGTCAAGACATGCTTATATAAAAGGGTTCCGTATCTGATAAGGAATAAACGTGTTTGTTAAATAATTTCAAAAGTTGTTGTCCGATTTCGTTAAAAATAATTTTCCTAATGAGTTTTTAGCATGTTCTATTAACATGGAAAATTTTACGTCTACGTCTAATAATTTGGAAATGTTAGGGGGGACCACCTTACGGGCAGACAGACGGACGGACGGACAGAGCGATATTATAAGGGTTCCTTGTAGTACTACGGAACCCTAAAAGACTTTAAACTTAATTCAGTACTGCAGTATACGAGGTAACGCGTTTTTAGGGTTCCGTAGTCTTATGAGGAACGCTTATGGTTTCGCTCAGCCGTCTGTCCATCTGTCCGCCCGCAAGGTGGTCACCCCCTAGAATGTCCATATCGATAGGGTATGCTTAAACCTTATTAGGAAAATTATTTTGAGCGATGTCGTACAACGTTTAAAGCCATTTAACAAATACCATTTTCGCGTATCAGATACGAAACCCTTCTATATAGGCGTGTCTTGGCAAGCTCTTGGCCACTTTATTAACATTTTGTTTAAATTTGCAGAGAACAAGAAGCGAAGAAAATAGAACTCGGCCGAATCGTGAAGGAATTCATCGAGGAACTGATCCAACCCAAGGAGAACGGTTTGGTTGAGTGAATGCGCGATAAAACGTCACTTAGTAAAAATCCACGGCAAGCGGGAATAAATAAATTATTGTTTAATATATACGCAAAAACAGAGGAGGCAATAAAATTATGCCAAATAACGCAATAACGAATGCTACAATACTAAAACGAGCAAAGAACTGAATTGGTTTTCTGTCGTCCCTCAAAAATGTTCGCGTTACTGTAATTCCTCCTATAACACGGTACTCTTATAACGCATTAATATAATTTTATAATATTCTAGCAGTGCTGGGAACTTCGTCCGCGTACTTCACAAGGTTCCCCATAATAATTATTAAGCTCTGTGTCATATCCGATAGACGAACGTATAGCCTCGTTTATAATGGGAAGTTTGTCAAATAGAGGCCTCAGGTTTTAAAGTTTGTCTTTTATAGGCCACAGATAAATTATATAAATTATAATATACTAGCGGACCTGGCAGACGTTGTCTTGACAGAATTTAGTCGCGTCTGCTATTAGCCAATTAACCAGTCTCCTTTGTCTTTCCCATAAAACGTGACAGTGGTGTATGTTTTCTGTAATGATAGTTTTTCATAGCACCTCAGTCGAAAGCTTATTTGAAGTATTCTGAAGTAGCGACCAATCCTGGATTTTTAGTATATTTAAATCATCTTTCGACTTTTCTTTTATTTATTTTTACTTTTAAAACTTCCCTGAAATAAGGGGACTGAAACAAAACAAACAGAATTTAAAACGTCCAGCGATTTTCCAGTTGTAGCGAGACTAGCGAACTAATACTGTGAAATGTATGAAAGAATACTGTGTATTTTAATAATTTGTGGTTCTTTTGCTCATTTTAAGTATATGATAAAAATGAGTCTTAGAGACCAATCACGAAATAATACCAAATAAAAAAAGACGCCAGGCAGCCCTGGCTCATTTCTCCGAGTGACGAGTGGCCGCGAGCTCCTCTCGCCGAGCGCAGTCGGGGCGTCGGCATTTGAGTCGATCGCTAGGTTAAGTTACTCTTGCTGCGACCGGGTGATAGATGGGTGACCCATCCTAGCACTGGTTAATATTTGATATCCGATGTCCTCTTAATCTGAATTTTGAATAGGTATAAACTAGTAAAACTGTCATATCTATATAGTGACGTCATCATATGTGTAAATCTTATATATAAAATTCTCGTGTCATAATGTTAGTTACCGTATTCATATGAAACGGTTTGACCGATTTTTATGAAATTTTATATACGTATTCACTAGGTCTGAGAATCGGCTGCTATGTATTTTTCATACTCCTAAGTGATAAGGGTGGCCCACGCGGATGGAGTCGCGGGGCAAAGCTAGTCTAATATCCAAAATTATCGTGTCTTAGTGTTTGTTACCAAAATCCTCCGAAACAGCTTGACCGATTTTTATGAAATTTTTAGTGTGTATTTGGTAGGTTTAAGAATCGATACAAAACTGCAGGGTACAGCTAGTAATATGTAGAACGAGAATCGCTTGTTTCATATAAAGTAGAAGAATCCAAACCAATAGACTATTGACAATAGTACGTTTTTGCCAAACAACGCGAATAAAAACATTATACTAAAAGGACAAAGGTCGACTATCGTCCAAATGAATTGAAAGGGCCTCATGCATAAAACAAAGGCTCCTGCCCATGTTACGATCACAATCATTATTCTATTTTATAATGGTTGGCAAAAACAAGGTTATCTTTTGAGCCCACTGCTAGATATATTCTCCGTAAAAGAGGTGGTTTATCGCCATTAATGGCCTAGAATCTCTTACCCTTATTCTATCACGGACCACTACACGGGTCAGGTTGGAAATCAAGGAATGCTTTAAAAACGTGATAAAGTCAAAGTCAAATTTGTCAAATTCGAGCTATCACATAATATTTCATGTTTGTTACAATTGAAATTCCTCATTAAATTGATGTCAGAGCATAATTTTGACACACGCCTTGTAATGAATCCTAGTCACGCCATTGTGAAGGCGAGGCAATGATTTTCACCTTGCTTGGAGTACTAGTTACTATGTGTGTTGTAGGTCATCATGGTAGATTGGTATCTGATATGTTGACTAATAATTTTCTTACAGGATAAACGATGGTTATATAGAAACAAGGACAACTTCTTTAACACTTCGGTATCATTTCTGATTGTTTTATTTTATCACAGTGTACCTATACTCCAGAGAAATAGAATTGAAAACGTAAAAAAGGTTCTATAATACTTTGGATCAGTCATTTCTGACTTTTTTATTCGTATCACAGAGTAACGTTTTGTTTAGAAAAATTATACTGAAGGTAGAAAATAAAACTCATCTCTTTGTTTCACACATTTTTAATTCATTTCATATTTCATTTCAAATTTAATCATAATTTATTTCAATTACGAGGATTTATTATTATGTTAAAATTAAATAAGCCGCGGCTGTTCCCTATTACATCAGCTAGGCAAATGAACATCACGTCAAAGTCGATCCAACTGTTTCGGAGATTAGCCGTAACAAACAGATTGACCGAATAAAATTAAAAAAAAAAAATTGTTTATTACACGTGCCATAATTGATTCGATCATAATTATTATGCATTTAACAAAGATTTTTATCTTTAATTGACTGGTGGGACATACGGCAGTGTTATTTATTTGTATAGATAAAGTTTTGTCAAGAACCTTCAAGAATATTCTAATAAAACCTCGTGTAGACGGTCGCCAGGTATATTGGCTTTATCTAACAAAATAAAAAACTCGCCAACTAAGAATAACATAAGGTAGCACAAACTTTCACGAGACTAATGGAAAATACATCCTGCTAAAAGTACTTTGCCTTCGAAATAGCCTTAACTTAGACAAAGGACTACTTTCTTATTTACAGACATCCCCTATTTGATCCTTGATGAAAGGAACCAAATAAGCCACGACACCCGAGGATGTACAGTCGACCAAGAAATTGCTTTACCACGCTAAGATCGAGTTTCGTTTGCACTTCAATTAGTTAAAAGGTTTATTTTTGCTTGTTATGCATTACCAGCGCTCAAAAGCAAGCTGGCGGTAGACCACGGGCTTATAAAAAATGGCTAACCCTGATTTAAAATTAAAAAAAAAGTCTATAAGGTGATTAGCTTACACACATTTTTTTTATTAAACTTTGATAGCCACATTTTCAGTTACATAGAGAGATTTAAGTTTATTTAATACTAAATTCCTGGACGGACAGATTTCGTTCTGTCAAAAGTCAAAAAAATATTTATTTCTCTTTATTTCAACTTTCCGCATACTTCAAGGAATATACGAAAAAAAATTGCCGAATTGATAGGGCTGTTGTCGAGTTTTGCGCTTTGCAACTTTAATTTTTAATCATATACATCATATAAATAATCTATAAAAATAAAATATATGGCTTATAACTTGACCATAATCTATTTGTGTTCAAGAGATAATGTACATATAATAATATGGATAATAGGTATAATTTAGGTTTATAAGTTTTATTCCCCGAATTGACTTTTATACGGCGTTTTACCGGGTTGTTTAATGGCTTGATAAGTATAA
Source organism: Charaxes varanes (assembly GCA_024363005.1). Classification (NCBI taxonomy): domain Eukaryota; kingdom Metazoa; phylum Arthropoda; class Insecta; order Lepidoptera; family Nymphalidae; genus Charaxes; species Charaxes varanes. The sequence goes on along the minus strand of JANCMC010011822.1, from coordinate 5,874 downwards.
GGCTTGGTTATGATCAAAGTTCGCCATCAGAAATCCAAATCTTTTCGAAAAATAGTAGAACTTATAGTCTAATTACAGGTCTTACTGGCAAATTTTAAAGAGTACTTTTATACCTACCTAACTAGAGACGCAAGTCCCAGGCACTACTACTATGGTTTCTTATGTATGTATTTATATATTTACAAAAAAAATGTGTATAACAGGCGGCTGTTACCTAAAACACAGGCAATAAGTGGTTTAGATAATTATCATCATCATTTTCAGCCCTTCATAACCCACAGCTGGGCGTAGGCCTCCCTTTGTTTCTGCGACTCTCCCCTATCCCAGTAAATAATACATAATACAAATATAAACAAACTACATTTAAAATAATACAAATTACAATTTTAATTTATCATCAGTAAAGCTGAAGTTTGTTTGTTTGCTCGAACGCGCTAATCTCAGGAACTACTGGTCTGATTTGAAAAATTCAGTTTTTGATAGCCCATTTATCGAAGAAGACCGCTCGCTATTTATCGTCACGCTAAAATTTTATCTATTTTTTCAACTACTTTTACGCGGACGAAGTCGCGAGAACAACTAGTATTTAATACATTTACAAAGCCATTAACAATATGGACTATACCGAACATCAAGAAACATTCAACATTTAAAGGACGAGATAAATTAGGGAGAAGAATAACAAAAATAAAATTGGTGGGAAAGTTTGGGACAGGGGGAGAAAATGTGGCAAATTCATATAGTATTCCTGCGTCCTTAAAAAAATGATGAAATCAATGGACAAACAAACTAAAGCCTACAAATACGAATAAACAAAATGAACATTGGTCTCTTAAGGAAAATTTATTGTCCAATAGGTCATCTGAAATTGGGCCTTTGTAATGAGGCGCCACCTCGCCGACCCAATAAAACAATAAAATGCCAATAAACGCTTGTTTCCTCGTAAATTGCGTGCTCTTTTCGAAATGTCTCGTATTATTCTTGTACTAGTGATAATTTGATTGTTTTCTTTGTTTTAACACTTTTCTTATTCTTAATCCTTCCTAATATTAAAACAAAAAAATATGTTTTTATAACGATTAAACGAAGGAGACTTGATTGAATTTTTTGCTGTATTTGTTACTTTGTCAGTTTTTAACCGTTTTATATAATTCCTTTTTATATAGATTCTTCGTCACCTAGAGTGCTTAGTGATTAAAAAACAAACAGAAAATGTTGGCAACAAAGAACAGGCAGATTCCGTCTCTTAAGGTCAAGTATACTCAAATATGGTTACAATTAAAAATGTATTCATAAAACATTTAGACGTAATATATATTTATAATAACATTAATTTATTAAGAATTTTTCTAAAACAAAATTGTAAAATTATTCAATATCATTCCTAATTTGATATTTGAAATGTGGAATTTAAAATTATTCCAAGTTTGAAATTTTGAAAGCAGTGAATGAAAATAAAAATTCAAATGTAAATATGCGTCCGTAAGTTGAACCGCCGGAGAAAGTTACAGAAATAAAGTGGAAATTACAGTCTCTACCATGTCACTACTAATATTACTCAGTGACATAAATCGAAACCCACTCTTTTTCATTCCTTCCGAAACACGAAATTTGAAACCAATAATAGAATGGATCACCCATCTATAACCCGGTTGCGGTAAGGACTGCTTAACCTAGCGATCAACTCGAATGCCGACCACTGACTAGGCCTCGATAGCACGACCTCGAGCTATGTGTTCGACTAGCTCAAAGTTAGATTCACAACCTGGTCTAGACCAAGGAGCCCTACACTAAACGCACGTTAGTAAGATGTTTATCAGGAGGCCTGCTGTCTATTAATGCTTCGTTAGTGCCATCATCCAGTTAGGTTATTGAACTAGTGCTTCTAATCACACCATATTCAAATTCAAATGATGTTTTATTCAAGTAGACTTTTACAAGCTCTTTTGAATCGTCAAATATTTCTAAACGTACCACTTTCTAACAGACGTAATATTAGCAAATATATACTGTGAAGCAACTGTAAGTATACCTATCTCTTTAAATTATTCGCGGAGGGAGTCACGTGGCTTTAAGTTACAGATCTACCTTATGGCTCTATTTTGTAATACAAAAATTTTTCCTATGTCAGCCGCTTTTCCCCAAAGCAAAATTCCATAAGACATTAAGCTATAGAAATATGAGAAATACAAAATTTTAGCTGTTTCGACATCTGTTACTTGTCTTATTTGTTACACAGCCCTGCCACGCCTACGAGATTCCCGTCAAGGTTGAGTCTCGCAGGCAGAACAGAACACCGGGCAGCTACGGCTGCCCGTTAGACACAAGCCCGGCAAGGAGGTCCACCTCGAGGCCCGTACTTCTTATAAGCTAGATTACATGAAGAACCCTATAGTACCATATTTGTCACCTTTCCTCGACCTATACTCAACAGGATAGCACTATAAACACATACTGCGTCGAGTCATCCTTTAAATTGAGACATTGTAAATTTAATTGTGCCTAGCTCTACAATCTCTTTGTTCCTCAGCAGTTATAATCAGCAGCAGTTATCTTAATGTAGGTAGTGACGGGTTCGTAAACACAAAGGGCCCACAGACGCAGTGCAGCAATTTGGCCTCCTTTGTGGTCTGCCCGAAACCTGCGTTACTCGGAATCGTAATCGATTCGCAGAGATTTGTCGTACGTACCGAAAGCCTTTCACAAGATTAATACGCTCACTCACACATTAAGGACGTATGAATGCACACTCGCACGTTTTCTTTCTAGATTTATCCCGGTCTATTACCAGGGTCCGCTTAAATTGCAGAGGATGTGGCTGTCGGGCGAATTAAGATGTCAGTTCGCCATCTAACGTCGTCCCTGGAACTCTACAATTTTACAGCGTTGAGGTTTGAAGCAGGTACCTTGAGGATTTCCGTCCATCCCTTTTCATAATGATCATCATCATCGGGTGAATTCCACAAACTGAAGTTTAGCAATCAGCTGGTGAAGATTTCCACGGTCCATGACAATTATTTGTAATTAAAAATAGTTAAATCCAGTCCACTCTTTAAGTTAAGTTAAGTTAAGTCCCATCCATCCCTTTTACTGTTGTGCTATTCAGAAAATGTAACTATAAATTTCCTGATAGGAATAACAGAATTTTAAGCCCTAAAATCGCAACTGTAAATTCTTACATCTACTGTAAATATTTTTTTTAAACTTTAAAATACGTCCGACTCGTGGAATCTGGTTTAAAAAAATAAGCAAAATGATAAAATAGTTTTAGAGTCCCGCTCTATGTGTAATGGGTAAATTTCAAAGCGTAAATATTTAAGGATTTCAAAGTAGTTTTTACGCGTACGAGAATAACTTTAACATATTTTGTTGTGGAATCTTAAGGGTGACATTTTAAATACTATTTCACCTGTTAACATATTTGGTTCACATATTAATAACTTAAGCCAACAAGCTTAGCTTAACAATTGACTCTTTTTTATGATACAAGTGGCAAACGAGCAGGCGGTTCACATTAGTGACTACCGCCGCTCATGAACATCCGCACCATCAGAAGGCTAGCAGGTGCGTTGCCGGCATTTAATAACGATATTAGACCATCGGGAATTCTCACAAACCACACTAAACGCTCTCTATAAATCCCGTTATTTCGCTCAATAACAGCCTAAGTTAAAAAAACGGCATTAAAAACTATTAATTAAACACTGTTTTAGACTTCAAGCACTATTTTAAACTTTAAAAATTATTTTACACTTAAAAATTTATTTTACACTTAAAAATTTATTTTACACCTTAAAAATTATTTTACACTTTATCACTATTTAATACTAATTTGCCAACTACGGGCTCTCAGGTATCTATTCACACCTCTATTTGCGCCTTATTATATGAAAAACGATAATAAAATTGCATGTTTATTTCATATTTACGTAAACATCTACTTCCACAGCTATCAAAGCAGATTACGCGTCAAAAGAATTTTCTAGGCGCTGTACATTATTCATGTGGCTGGTGATGTGTTACTGCACATGACAGATCACGTCAGCGTATGTGCAGTCTCTATAAATATTCATTTGGCGCCGTAGGATTACCTATCTGGCTACACTTTAGATCGAAAAAGTTACTTTTAGGGTTCCGTAGGCCTACAAGTAACCCTTATACCTTCACCCGTATAGGTCTCAGCCCAGGATTTTCAAACTATTAGATAATAAATAATAAATAAATAAATACAGGACTATATGACACACGGACGTCTGTTCCTAGGGTAGACAACTTAATGCCTGTGTTATAGGTAGATGTAGAGACATGAAATTTTCCATGTGGATAGGAGATGCTAAAAACTCATTAGGAAGATTATTTTGAACAAAATCTAATAAGAGCTTTTGAAGTCATTAAACAAATACTGAACCCTTCTATATAAGCGTCTCCAAGCACGCTATTGGATACATATATACGATACCTATAGTACATACATATATACGATACCTATAGTGAAAACGCAAGTTAAAAAATTGTGTCTGTCTGTTTCTTTCAGATAAAAACGGCTGGACCGATTTCGACGGGACTTGCATGGAATAACATTCGAGTAAGCTATAAAGTTTTAGAAAAATAATTAATATAAGTTACGTTAGCATAAAAAACAAAAACGCTTAAAATTTAACAAAATCACTGAAATCGCGCAAACGAAGAAGCGAAGTACAGCCCTAAATAAATATTTAAAAAAGATCGATAGTTCGCGAACAGCTCTAAGAACGTTTCAATTAAAAACGCGTTTGGTAATTTCACATCACTATAAAAGGTTTTTCCTAAAAAATATCAAGATTTTGTTAGAGGCCAAATCTTTGAAAATCAAAACTTTTAACAAGATCTAATTTAAAGTTTGCTTCACTTTTATAAGTCACTTAATATTTTCGTAATCGTGCGAAAATTTACAGAATATTTTTGAAATTTAGTATTTAGGGAATTTTTACACTTTCAACAATAATGATGGTCTTATTCGGTTTATTTAATTTGTGTTTATTTGGCGGCTTTCCGATAATTTATGATATATAATTACCATTTGTATAGTATATGCGTAAACATGTATATAGCTGAGAAATAAATAAAATATATATATATTTTTTAAATAGCGAAACGTGAGAAAGCATAGGATAAAAGTAACGAAAGCTATAAGTAACCTCTATAAATAAAATAGTCCATATTGGTTATGAATTTAAGGACTATTTTAAACTATAATAGTCTCCAATATTTATAATAGAGTCCGCAGGACCATAATAGTCAGCCATATAGGCCAATATCCGCCAATAGTCCGCCACGTAGGACCACCAAAGAACACAATAATTTCCCAAAGATCGGAAAACGCTACTAAGTACGAACCTTTTGGTAACGGAGGTGTATATATTATGGTTGTTTTACTCGCATATCTGGAGATTTCTTATTACATTCTACCTCACTCTTCTAAGCAGACCCTAGTACTAGGAATAACAAGAATTAAAGATGCCATAATAAAGTCTTATAATATAAAATCAACTGTAAAATACGTACGAACCATACGTTTTCTTTATGAGTACACAGATGTGGAGGAATGGCACGAAGCGGGAAATATATGTTGCGAAATTGCTAAAAATGTGGTTAGGTGGAGGTAATATTTGTATTTTGCAACTGCTGTGTTCTGAACAGGTTTTATCGTACGGAAAACTGCGAGCTGGCTAATTGGTGCTGGAAATTTTCTATTAAAGATGCCAAGCTGAGCAAGTAATTTGTAAAATTAAAAATTAAAGTTTCAAAATGTATTCATTTAGAGTATGTTGTCTTTATTATTTCTTTTAGTACACCTATATGTATAAAAGCAAAATGCACCCAACAGGAAATCTC
>JANCMC010011808.1:63641-107134 GCA_024363005.1 Charaxes varanes | reverse complement strand
TGCAGGTTAGTACTTTAAAAGAGATGAATTATTGCTTTACATTTTTTAAATTCAGTTTAAAACTCCCTTTACTAGAAATTCTAGAAAGAGTTATAATATTCTTACAAAAAATAGTATCAATTTTGAGTTTTTGGTAGACGTTACGATCTCTTATGTTGGCAGTAAAGAAATAATTTATTTATTTTATTTTATAATGCAGGAGCCAGATGTAGCTTCATTTGAATGGCCATTTCAATGATCATGTAGTGTGGCCGGGGGTTTTGTGTAACTTCACAAAGTTTTGTAGTACTTTGTGGGCTTTAAGGACAAAAATGTACACTTTGAGCTATGTCTGGCTTCGGTATTACAGAAACAATCGGTAAAAAAAAATTACATAACAGTATTAAAAAATAGTGTTACCCAGTAACATGTCTCCAAGTGTAGAAACTTGTTAAGCCTTGTTAGGTCCCATAAAATTTAAAACTTAACTATTCTAAATAAATATTAAATTATTATTTGTTAATTACTCTAAATTAAGAAATAGAAAAATAACCATTAAAAAAATCAAATGATAAATTAAATAACTTCTTAATAGGAATAAGTATTTGACACCATTATATACAAAGTAAATTCCAGCAGCGTATAATTAGATTAAAACATTCACAATGTGATATTTTACTACAATATAAATAGGAGTCGCTTTGAAGTGTTGTAAAATGGTATACCTCGCCTATAACACGTTCGAAAAGTAAAATGAAAAATTCGTAATATTGTAATGTAATTCCACTAAGCATCATCTAGACGTTTTCGGCGCGATCGTAACGATCGCAGTCGTCAAATGTCGAATATCTGAATGAGCACTTTAAAACCTTGCGATCGCTTATTGGAACGCACTTATAATATATGGTAACGTCATACGCTCTGCTAGGTGTTTTAGCTATCATGGCGGATTGTTGTATTTTTAATTTCCTATTTTTGGTAGTCCCTATTAATTTCGCTCTCAATCTAAAAATAGCGTTTGTTAAGCTTTATTTTTTCAAAAAAATACGTAATTTAAATGATTTTTGATTACTGTCGTCATGCCTATTAGCGAGGAAGATGTTAGACCAAATTTTTATTCGTCCTACAGCTAACTCGTTAACGTAAAAATATTGCTAATAATAATAAAAACTTTTAAATATTTATCCAGACGAGGTTCAAACCAAAATCTTTACTTTACAAGACTGTACAAAGAGACAACTTTCAGGCTTATTGGAACCACAAGGCTCGAGAAAAAATATGATATTATTACGGAAGAAAAAACTAAAATAGTATACTCTTTATTTAAAATACAGAAAACTACTTACTTGTATTATGTGCTCTTTATATATGTTTTATATAGTACACTTAAGGTTGTAGAAATCGTGGGGGTTCCGAGGATGACGTCAGATGGCAATCGGTTATCTTAACTCGCCCCACAGCCACATACTCTACAATCTAAGCGGACCCTGGTATTTAATCGGGATAACGCTAGGAAGAACTTCAAGCCGGTAAATGTAGATACGAATGTAATATGTGCTTACTATTGACATAGCGTTGATATGCTGCAAATAATAATAATGATAATACTTAAGGACTTAAAAAAAAAGAAAATATTCATTCCTCAAAGGCCAGTAAGGCATCTGCGAGCCTATTAGTAGTGTAGTTGTCCATGGGCGCCGGTAGTCACTCAGGTGAACCGCCTGGACGTTTGTCCCCTTTAAAAATACTTTCATTATACGTTCTATTCGATTATATTTATCAAACCCGTAACCACCACGTTTTTGAGTCTTTTTCCGGGTATGGGTGTTTATTTATTTACTAGCTGTGCCCGCGACTTCTTCCGCGTAATATTAGGAAAATTATTGGATTAAATTTGAGCGTGATGATGCCTATTGCCTATCTCAATAAATGGGCTACCTAACACTGACACTATATTTCAAATTGGACCAGTAGTTCCTGCTATTGGCGCGTTCAAGTAAACAAACAAACAAATTCTTCGGCCTTTAAACACACCCACAGTTTAGTTAAAAAAAAATACAATTTTTCCATGTCATTTCGAAGAACTTTAAACTATTTATTTTTAATAAACTCAGTTGAAATAGCGCAACTTTTTATGTCTTAAATTTATTAAATGTGTTGTGAAATATCTCAACATAAGCTGATAGGCCAAAATTAATTTATTTACCTAAATTAATCCTAGATGCCTACTCTGCATTGCGATTGTGAATTTGAACTATAAGCAAACACATTATAAATTTTCCACCATTTTCGCTTATGTTGTAGCCGTACCGGACGCGCGGTTTCCAATCCGTCAGTGTCAGCATTTGATGAATCGCCCGTCCCATTCGCAATATTAACGGTTCCAGCTAGGCTTTACTGATATGTAATACGACGCCTGTACACTCCGCTCGATGGAGGGCGAGGACGGGCGACAGCGAGAGTACAGCGTACACTCGCTTTGTACACGGCCGCGTTCGTCCCTCGACCTCTCGCGCGAGAGCTCTTGTCGAGATGTTGCAAGAGCACTCGCACGAGAGTGGACACGTGCCGTTATATATATTTAATATGTATCAATTTGATTTAACGCGACGCGGATCGTATTAATGCCCGCAATGCAGCTGTTCCTGGGCGTCGGTGGGTACTGGTTATCGGATGAATACGTCATAAAAGGAAAATAAATTCATACATAGTGTTTACATGAGAATTAGTTATTTCATTCTGCATGTGGAAACTTTACAATGATATACCTTTGAATATCAGCTAAATGAAACCTAGCAAGCAGGAAATAAACGTAAAAAAAATTAAGGATAAACTTAATTTTGTCACACAATAACGGTTCTCGTATTGGAGGTGTAAATATGTCAAAGATTTAAACACAAACGATTCAGGTCGCCAACGATTCAGTTCAGTTTCCCCGGTTCAGATAGTATAAGTATAGATTATATTATATTATCAATTTCAAGTGCACATAGTTAATATATGTATAACTCAAGCATCACACACTCGCCCATTCAATACAATGTTGCCCTCTCCTACCTCGAGACGTACTTAAAAAACAACCCAATACAATGTTGCAAATATGTATATGCTTACTATAAACTTATACAAGCATTTCTTATATAAGTAGTGATACATGTTATTGTTGATGATAATAGAGTATCATAGCTTGAAACTATATATAGCTTGCAAAATCCAAAGTGCGCGCTTCATAGTATTTTTTAAATATGACAAGTATTTAAAGTGTTAAAAACGAATTTCGTCTTAATTTGTGTGTACGCATTCGCATTTATCAATAAGTGTCATACCAAAGGAATAGAGTGATTTTTGTTTCACGAAATCGCTCGATTTTGATGAAGTAAAAGTACCTATTGCACGCCTCATAACGCAAAGCGTTACGGGGCGTGCAATAACAAGTTTTAAGTCTCGATAGTTCGAAAGCAAAAGGACTTTTAAAGTGTCATGTACCCGTATCTTAGAAGAATCGATGCTTTTTTATGTCGAGTTACGTTTTTTTAGTTCCTTAAACTATTTATACAATAGTGGTAACCCTACCGAAAAAACCCATAAAATATTGTTATTGAAGCGTTTAATACGTAAAGCCCGCCTTCCAACGCAATCACCCAATAACCCCCATGCGTAATATATTATTATCGTATCTAAAAGTTTGTTATCGGCGCCCATCTAAATAACCAGACGCGGAATTAGCCGGTGGGTTTATCGTAATCTTCTATAAATAATGCGATAAAATGGCGTATTGTTGCGTCAATTTATACCTAATATAACTAACTATATACTAGTTGTTGGGGATCGGTGCCGTAACAGGGTTATATTGACGGGGCAACAAAACACCGACCTTTTCTTAATCTTCGTGGACTGTATTTACAAGCACAAATTTCTCTGGATACAGTCAGCGTCGTAACGTGCCGTCCCACATTTTTTTTTCTGATCGTGTAATTCTGTTGGTCAGAGTGACCTTCACAGCGTCAACGGGCGGGAGCGTCGTCAAAGAATTAGGCACTAAACTTAAGTATTAAACGGAGGCCGACACTAGTGTACGGCGATAACGAGTAAACGATCTGTGTTTACGTGAGCGAGATAGCACTATCTCTGTCTCACTCTAGCGGGAGTTAGCTATTTCGCTCACTATGTACACTAGTGCTAGCCACACTTAGTTGGGTTGCCGACGTCCCCGATGAAACACGTCGCTATGTCGCTCTTCGCGTATCATCTGTCCGCAACACTAGTCATGATGAGGAGTGTTTGTGAAAATTAAATATAAACAATCAGAAATCCATAAACCGAGACCTGATAAGAACGAGAATACCCGTTTCACACATAAGACAGGCGCGCAGTGGCGGCTACGCTTGACAATTGATGGGTATTGTTGTCGCGTTTCGTTCGGTTTGTGATAGTTCCCGGTGGCCCAAACCCCTTCTTAAAGGCGGGCAACGCATCTGGTTGCTTTCTGGTTGTGCAGATGTCCATGGGCGTCGGTAGTCACATAAATGAACCGCCTGCCTGCCCTCTAATATAAAATAAGAGAGGAACAATACAAGTGTTTACAAAGACTATAGAAGCATTTCCAAACGTCGTATATACGAATGGTGATGTAAGTCCATCTAAGAGAGGATCCACAGTTAAAACAAATGTATCCGAACAGCACAAGTCGAAACAAGATCAGAATTAGATAATACAACACCACAATTGAGAAAAGTTTAGAAACCATCGGATTATCAACGGGATTGGACAAAATCATCGAATGCAACGCGGGTGAGGTCGCTAGAGACAAAAGTAGAGGTCTTATTCAGAGAAATTCGGTTACAAATCTTAAGATCGGTGTAATATATGCTTGCTTAAAGCAATTTTTTTTACAACGACATTGTTATCATCGTTAACTAACATCTTGATAACCCACTGATGACTGTACTTCTGCCACTCTCCCATATTGCCAATCTCATCCAGCCACCTCATTGACACACACATACGGTCGTCTTGATTACGCATTAACACGACTTGAGAGGAAAATGCATGCATGTGGGTATAAATCGTTTTGCATTGGCGTGCGTGAGCTTTAATTTTACTAATTTAATATAAAGCATATTTTCTTAAATTCGCTCACCGTGCTCTATAAAAATTATAATTGTGCTAAATTTCATACTCCTCCCGCGCAACATTTCGCTTCACATATAGTAAAGTACAGATACTCTAGAATATGCGGAATATAACATAAAAACTAGCACTATCACAGAATTGTTTTGTTTTTACCAACCTTTATAATATATTTATAGATAATATTACAAGTTGACAATAACTAATAAACAAAACTAAAAGTATTATCATAAGGCGTAACGTCTGCCCGTTTGACTCTTGACATAAAAAACGTAACGTTATGTGATAACCAAACTTGATAGAATCAGGCCTTATTTTGTGTAATTCGTGACAAAAGTCGTGAAATTACTTTAGACTAGCCACCCGCCCCGACTTCGCATGGGTGCAATATCTATAGTATATATTTAACAAAAAATAATAAGTAGTCAATAGCACTGGGGGTTTATATACCTTTCTAAGTCTCCTACCTCACCGAGACGGCATGGCGACGTCGCCGCAGATATCCATGGCTACGTAAGCCATGGATACCTTAACACGCTAAGGATATAAAGCTTGTAGTCAAAACAGCTAATAAACTCCTATTGAATGAAATTAAGAAAAAAAAGCTGTTAGTTTCAAGTTCTGCCTGGCCTACATATCAGAAGATTACTAATTATTATTATTTTTTTAGTGATATCTTAGAAAACTTGGCTTGGGCTTCCGCACAAATACACTGTTTCTTTTCAACATCAAAAAGTACAGCTGAAAAGACTACTAGTGTTGGGAAGACTACAGCTTTAGAAGTGACATCATGTGACATCGGTGATGTTATATTTCACACAAAACCAAAGATACTATTCTGTGACTTGACTATACCTTTGGGAGAAACGAAAACTTGTAAGTGGAAATCTTCTTATCTATTTTAATGTTAATTATAGCAACTTATCTCAAGTTAATGTATTTGGTGAAGAAGTCATTAAAATAATTATTAGGCTGATAAAAACTTTCTTTTTAAAAAAAACCCAACTTCCAGTAGTAAACCTGGATCAAATGGAAATGAGACCACACAGAAAGCACTAGCTGTCAAATAAAAAAGAATCATCAAAATCAGTTCATCGGTCAAAAGTTCTGAGGTTACCAACATATAAATATAGTCACAATGAGAACATCCTCCTATTTTGAAGTTGGTTGAAAAAACTAGTTTACTGTGTAAAAATATAGCATATTTAGTGTTTCATTGTTTGCTGAATCCATTATTGTCCCATAATGTTTTTTTTTATTAGCCTGTAATATCCCACAGCTGGGCAAAGATTGAAATTTGTAGCTTGCTCGGTTCAAAAGCTAATATACCACTGAACTATCGTCTTGACAATCAGCTATCTCTTTCTTTTTCAAATAAATACTATTTAGATTTGCCTAGCATTCACTTTTCCCCTTCGGCTAAGTTCAGTCCGCTCCTTCTACAAGTAAGTTATTGAGGATCATATCATTACATAGCGATATGCGATCTATCGGCTATAGTCAATGGGCCGTCACGGTTTTTTTCAAATAAACCGCGTATGAAATATAATCACGCAGATGCATTTAGCGAACAAATATCCAATACGCTCGTGGGAACATTGGACGATATCGAGAGCAATCGAGAATGTATACGTGCGACGATCCGATCACAGGCGAATTGCTGACTAAGGACTCCCGCATACAACACAACAATGGATTCGGTGCTTACGCGTCTATTAAATTCCGTCTTATTTCACTTTTATGCCCATTTTTTTAAATGCACATGTAACTAACTCTTCTCTCTCTCCTCGACATCGTCCGCGTAAAGTTAGATATAAAAAAAAATATTTAATTGTAGCGTGATGAATGACGATATGTAGCATATAGGCTTCCTTGATAAATGGGTTATCTAACACTGAAAGAATTTTTCAAATCGGATAAGTAGTTCCTGAGATTTATATATTAGTATACATTAGATATAACTAATTAGATTTGTAGGCAACTGATGAATACGTCGTACTAAGCGGACGTCATACAAAGCATATTATATTCTTAGAAAAGAAATGACTTGAACACCAACGTAAGCTTATTAATTACTTCCTTTTAAGCGGTTGGCCATCATTGAAACTTTTAATGACGCTTTATTTATTATACACAGGAACAAAATGTTTTATGTTGCACAACTCAAAAAGAGGCAACGGCTCAGCATACAGAGATGATTTTCAGCCGAAACCCTGGTTCGGGTGACGCAACGGAAATTAATTATAAATAATACAGCATCAAAGAAGTCTTTATATTCAAATTCTAATGTACTAATAAATAGCGATGAATATTAGATTTAAGTCTCCTAGTCATCTTTTACAAGTTCTTAAAAGGGGTGTGGCACTATTCTAAGATGGCAAAAACACGCCAGATGACGACGTTACAACCTTTTAATAGGTATGCTATCACTGAGTATCGAACAGAAGATTTCATTACACGTAGTGGCCCCTATCGTCTTTATAGTGTCATAAACGGAGAAATAACATTAAAGGGGACCATAAAAAAGACAACCTATGGCATTGCATTCCTGCCTTAACGCCCATACAACGTTGAACTTTCATTTAAAGTAAAACTACGTACGGTGTGCGATATAACGATTTTTACTATATTTCAAAAGGAAATTTTTAAAACGATAGAGGTAATAGAAGAAGTATCTCTATCTCTTAATTATTTAGGATATTATTCGGGATGCACAGGATTTAGTGTCACAACAGTTTAACCGTGGAAGGTTTGTCCCTGGCTTTAAATATTATTTCTTCTTTTAATCGCCAGTTCCATTCTTTTTACGTTTTGTAATAAATTTTTCTTTGTCATAAAATGGAAAGTTTTTAATAATAATAGTATGATAAAGCAAGGATAACGGAGCCCAAAAAATAAAAGTTGTATTACAAATGTTTTACTTTTCTAAGTAAACGCTATTCGCAACATCGCTGATACATGTATGAAAGATATTATAATCGAATTCGTAAGTTTGAGAAAATGACAGTTCTTAGGAACTCCGATATAAAAATCTAAACGCTTACGAAACTTTTACATATTAGCTACAGAAAAAGCTTTTGTATTTAAAAAGCTTTTAATAAGAAAATTTTATAACTATTTATTTTATTTAGTTAAATGTTACTAACGGTTTCTACAATCTATACAATATATCTAAATAATAATCAATGCTATAATCATTTTTATCTAATTTTCTTTTATCAAGCTTTGAATTTAAGTTGTAAAAGCTTCTTCTATCTGTATGATTACGGATTTGAATGTAAATGAACGTGCATAAACATTTTCATATAAGATGCAAGTGACGTGCTAAAAACTGGTTTTCTATTGTAAAACTGTAATTGAGTGAATTTGTTTGTCCTGGCTGCCGTAAATTGTTTTGGACAAATAAAAAAATTGCAAATTTTTTTTGAAACCATCCTGGGCACACGTAATATTTTTACCGCAAAGTGGAAACTGTTACAAGATTATGTTTTTATATTAAACGACAGTTAGTTTTGAATTTTATAACGGATTTGGCTTGTATAAAATAAAACGAACGTAAAAGCAAGATAGGATTATTTGTGATTTTTTTTATTATTGCTTTTCCATTTTGCCTTAAAAAAGAAGAAAAGTGTCTTTGCCATGATTTATAATTTGGTTACTTTTATTTTAAAAAATGCATTTATCTAACTAACAAACTTACCAACTTACCAAAATTTTTGTTTTATTTTTTTTTATGCGTGAAATATTAAGTGACGTATGAACTTAATTGAACTTGACAAATATATTAAAATAGTCTAATTTCAAAAAAAAATCTCTGACTGTCATTCTCTTTAAATATGAACGACTGCTTATTATTGTATAAGTATGAACGAAATATGAATTCGATACATATTATAGTTTTTTGCCGACGATATATATAAGCATTTTGTATAAAAAGTAGTTGAATTATATTTTCTTAGGCGCATTAAATAAAGCTCTTACACCGGCAAAGGTGTTAAATTAACACTATCTACTCCTTCGCTCTCTACGAGTAAGTTAAGTGTAAGACAAATACGTAACCAGACAGTATCAAAGTCTACAGACGCTTACAAATAACTCTTGGTATTTTCTCGCACGGTTTCATCATCATCACCTTCTCCAAAGAGTTCTGGCAACCATACCCGCCAGCACGAATACGACATTATTTGGTTCTAGTTTCCCGTTGGGTAGGCGTACAGTATCTTTAACAGTTTTAAGTGTATGAAAAAAACATTTAAGGGCTTAAAACTCAACTTAATCTGTCATCAAAGATTTAATTAAGCCCCTTAAAGACAAAAATAAATAGTTATTAATTAAATAATAAACTATTGTTATACTCAATTTTAAGTTTGAATTTTCACTTATGTTAGAACCATAGCCAGTGAATTCTTCGTTCTCTTTCAAATATATTCAATTAATATCAACAACTTTGAAACCCTTATCAACGTCAGATGCCCCTATGTCTAAACTGGAACGTCGCTTCACCACAGTTCACCAATACGTATCCTTATATATATTTATTTATCCTTATATATTTAACTATCCAATATTGTTAAAATTGTTTTTTTTTTGTCACAACTCTACTAAGGTAGATTGTTTCTGCTTCATCTTTTTTAGTGGCCAACCAAAGAGTTAAGTCTTTTAGGACTGAATTCATTCTGAATTACTTATTTATACATATACCAGAGATCATTTATCGCTTTTCTTTTCTAGCCTTTGCGAGAGAAGCCAGAAACGTTGACTAGAGTAGCCCGAGAGGAGACAAGACTAAAGTCAACTCAAAATAATACAAGTAAGCAATTTGCTCTTTCTTCTTTCTTCTTACAGCTCAGTAATAAATATTCATACTTAAAGTTGAAAGAAATAGTTTCTATTGAATTCAATTATTTTATTTAGATTTAGAAACTCAAATTGCTTTTTGACTAGTCACCTGTTTTAATCACTGTATAAACTAGTCATTTAATATTTTATTTTATCTGTATTCTTTCATGAAGTAAAAAAATGTGAAGGATAAAAACAAAATATTTGGATATCAAATAAAAACTATTTAAAGACATACCTGGTAGTGAAATGCTCCATACTAAGTAAAAAATATTGGGAGTCCGCTCTTCATAATCATATTTTTCGTACTGTTTTGAACTGCCTGGTTTTTCCTTGAAGTGTATATTTCCACATTTTTTCATACACTTTATATCGTTAAATGAATTCAAAGAAGGTTCTCGGCAATGTTCAATTTCTGGGGATAAATCTTAAAGCTGTGATCTTTAGCGTTTTAAGATTTACGTATAGTCTATATAGAAATATAATGACAATTTAAATTTATTGCATTTTCATTTCTCCCACCATTTGGCACATATGGATTTTAAGAATTAAACTTACCTACATTATTTTTAATTAATATTCATACGGAGTGTTTTTACTTTTTAACCTATAGTTGGCATATTATGCAATGAGCAAAGAGATTTGATTGCAAAAATTAATAAATTAGGACGAAATAAAATATGTTTAAAAGTTTATAAATTAATAAAAATATGTCTTCAAATTTATTAAAAAATCATACTCAGATCAGATGGCTTTTGAATTTTTTGAATATCAAAATTATTTTTGAATATCAATGAATTTTTTATTATAAAAAATATTGGAAGCTCGTTGATATTGTGACAACTTTGATTTAAATTGTTTTATTTTTTAACTTCAAGAGAATGTTTTTATAATTTTATTGTATTGTGTGTTTATTATTATGGTACTTATCTCGTTTTTAATTCTTATATGACCTTTTTTTTGTTTATTAATTTAGTTCTTGCAAAATAAACTATTCTTGATATTTTAAATTTATCCTCTTGGAAACTTTCCATAGAATCCAATTAAGTGGGACAAAAACCGCATAGAAACAATACATCTTATTGGTTTCGGTGTAGCTTTTGTCCCATGTAATTGGATTCTATGGGAATTTTTAACAGAGTGTGCCCTACAAAAAAAAAATAGAAAATAACATTGGTGGGTGGGCGTGTGAAATAAGTTAATATCTGATAACGGTCAACCGAGTGGCATTTAATGAGAAATAGTTTAAATTATATTTTTGCATGTTAACTATAAAGAACAAAGCTGGAGCGCTTCAACTCCAAGCAGTTTTAACTTTAACTAGCTGTGCCCGCGACTTCTTCCGCATAAAATTAGGTAAAAAAAGATTCAATTTTAGCATGATATATAGCCTTCCTCGATGAATGGGCTATGTAACACTGAAATAATTTTTAAAATCGGAACAGTAGTTTCTAAAATTAGGGCGTTCAAGCAAACAAACAAACAAACTCTTCACCTCTATATATAATATAGGTATAGTCTTCGAATGTTTAATACGCCTTACAAATAAGCGTGTTTTTAAAATTCTGTTTAAATTTAACTATAGATTTAATATGGCATCTGGAATTTTGTTAAAACAGCAGATGTTCCCGCCCACAAAAGATTCCTGTACCCCACCCAGGCGGAAGAACGGAGTCACAAGTTTATTCCTGCTTCTATTTTAATTTTTTTTTATAAAGTTGAATATTTCTTCCTAAGAAACATAATATTGGCAAATATATACTGTAAGTATAAAGTATTATAAACATCGCTTCCAATTCTAATGCATTTAAAGAAGGTAACGGGAATATAATATATATAATAGAATATAATACCTGAAGTATTCCTAATATTGAATGAAATAAAAAACAAAATAATATTGATTAAGGGTGAATGGGGACTATTGATCAAGTAGGCTTCGATATTGATGAATACGCCTATTTTTAGATTGCTTCTAGAGCAGTGCTTTGATATAAAATTAACATGTTAGTGGCAATATTATTAATTTCATTAAATAAAACGACAAGGAAACATCTTTATTTACAAGTCAAAGTCAAAATTGCTTTAAGCATCGATTTTGACTTTTATCGAATTACTAGTACACCCGCAACATCGTACGTTTAAAGTTAGGTGATAAATTTTGGCGTGATGATAAATAGCCTAAAGCCTTCCTCGATAAATGGGCTATGTTAAACTGAAATAATTTTTCAAATCGAACCAGTAGTTCCGGAGATTAGTGCGTTCAAGCAAACAAACAAAATAAACTCTTCAGCTGTATATATTAGTATAGATATAGATTAATTTGTGAAGCAAAAGATTCGGTACCATTTTACGAAAATTGCGCGGTCGGAGGACTATTAAATTTGTTACTATTATAGTTTATTTAAATGAGGATATGCGACATTGTAATATATTGACAATTAATATTTTTTTACCGTCGTCGACAGAATATTATAGTAAAACTAGCTTCGTCCGCCTGGGCGACCCTTATCACTTAGGAGTATAAAAACAAGATAGTAGCCGATTCTCAGATCTACTGAATAAGCATATAAAATTTCATAAAAATCGGTCAAGCCGTTTCGGAGGAGAAGTGAGAGGTTACAGATATTGCCATCCTTATCCCATTCTTGAGCGCGCAATGTATCGTTATCATTACGAAACAATCGTCAACAAAATGGTGACGCACAAAACAAGTCAACGACCCGCGCCGCGCTATCCGTGTTACGTATTTTTAAGTTTTATTTACATTTCGGTTTGATGTAAAAATATTGAAGAAATTTGTTTCCGATTTAAAATCGCATTGGGACAGATAGTAATAATGATATTATACAGTATTCACTTAAAAAATGGTAAAAAATATTGTACATTTCAAGACAAAACCGATGAAAAGTTACACTAATGGCGAGTCTAGAATCATGTACTGATCCCATGAGACTGTGTCACCGATGCGATGTCTTCTACACTCTGTGTGTACACAAATACATATTCACGAGAATATACATTCTCTAAGTAGAACAAAAAGCTTTTAAAAGAACCAGTTATATTAATTATTGATACGATACAAGACGTCAATTTCTAATGTTATGACATATGTAGATACTTACCCGAGTTTTAATATGTATGCTTCCTTAGCTGCTTCAATCAGTGGGTAGGGTTTGCCGTGGCAGACGCCTCGGAAGTCGTCGTTGTCAATCGACCAGAACATAATACCTAATATGTAAATGGAATTATGTTATTTTAATTATATTCTAATTTCTAATGTTGTTACAACTTATAGGTATGGGTTTTTTATAAGAGTACATTCGTTAAAATTTCTGTCCATGTATTTTTATAATTTAATGATTTACATCTTTGGATAAAGTATTCTTTTTTTCTCGTCTATAAATGAAACTACATCGATAGGCTTACCTCCAAGTCCATTTTCAGCTACATATTCAGCCTTCTTCTTCACAATGTCTACGTCATCGTAGCCGACCCACTGGTTGCCCTTAAATGCGACAGGACCCATCGCATTGCGGTTCGGGTACATTATAGTCCATTCTTCCTCCTCTTCTTCTTCTTCTTCCGAATCCGAAACTTCCTCCTCGGTTTCTTCATAAGAGGCGATTGCACGTTTCCTACTCTTTGGCTTTAACGATTCGCAGATCTGAAAAATGATTTAGTGATGTAAGTACTTTTTAAATTTAATTTTGTATTGCTAAGGCTATATTATGATGTATATCCTGTATAGTTGTATAAATTGTAATATACTAAAATACTTTGACCAAAATCACATCTTCAATATTATACAGGGTGTAAAAGACATCGTACCGCGAACTTTGTGATAAGGATACATTTAACATCCTAAATAAAATCACAAAAATCATTAATCTCGGTAATGAGAGGTTACAGATATTGCCATCTTCATCCCATTCTTGAGCGCGCATTGTATCGTGAATAAATTCGAATAAAGATTTTTCTATTCTTCTATTCTATTCTAACATTGGGAAGCAATCGTCAACAAAATGTTGACGCGTAAAACAAGACAACAACCCGCTCCGCACTATCCCTGTTACGTACTTTTAATTTTTATTTACATTGCGGTTTGATGTAAAAATATGGAAGAAATTGGTTCCTGATTTAAAAACCGCATTGGGACGGATAGTAATAATGATATTATACAGTATTCAGTTAAAAAAACGGTAAAAACACTGAATTTCCTTTTTCGTGAGGGTCTTGGATGGAGACTTTTAGGTAAACCGACCTAGAGTCGAGCTGAAGTCTAGGAAAGACTTACAAATTAATGCTTTACATTAAAATATGCTCATATTCTCGGCTATGTGCTCGTTTTAAAAAAAACATAATCCAGTTAAAACGACCTCCTTTCCCTTACCGTTGCATAAATAACTATTGACAGATAAACCAACCAGTTACAGAGATAAGAAATTTAATATCATAAATTGTCATATGTTGTTCTTACTTACTTCGTAATATGCTAGGTATCCTTTCTCTCGCGTGGCGTCTCCTTGTTCACCAGGCCCGTCAGCAGGTGATCCAATCTCCACAGCATCGGGATTAAAAAGGGTATATGAACGACCATATGTTGGTATACCGAGAACCAATTTATCAGGGTCTGCGCCATTTTCTAGGTAGAACTTTATTGTATAATCCTGGAAGGGTTAAAAAAAAAGGTCATTACTATACAAGGAAATAGCTTGGATACCTAATGTACCATTTATTAAGATTAATATCTTTTTTTTTAATTTTACATTTCATATAAAATTAAAATTAAGATCGAAAGAGATTTATTCATTATTTTTATTTGTTTTTTTCTGCCGACGTTCATGTATATTTTTATTTTAGTAGTATCATGGCCGATATATTTTATCTTTAAATTAGTCATTTCGAAAAAAATAAGTTTCCATTGTATTAATATCTGCAACTATGCCCTTAGGGTGCATAGTTGCTTCCCTGAATAAGCCTCCCGCTCGACGATGCGTGACATAAAAATGTAATGAAATTATACGTACAATGTTAAGTTCGTTGTCAACGCTGTACTCATTTGGTTCTTCAAGTGGAAATAGGGGGGCGTGATGATTGACTGCTGGTTCGAAGGCAGAGTGGTAGTCATAGGTCAGCAAGTTCATCC
Organism: Charaxes varanes; assembly: GCA_024363005.1. Classification (NCBI taxonomy): domain Eukaryota; kingdom Metazoa; phylum Arthropoda; class Insecta; order Lepidoptera; family Nymphalidae; genus Charaxes; species Charaxes varanes. The sequence continues at coordinate 92,040 of JANCMC010011808.1, read as the reverse complement.
AGTCCAAGTACCTGAAGATAACAAGGAAGTATTTAAAGAGTTAATAGTGTCTATGCTGCTGCTATTCTGATGGATGAGCAGAATTAAAAATCTTATTGTTATCATTAACGCTTCTGCCAAGCGTAGTGATGTAGGCAAAACCCACAAATATTAATTATTACCAAGTATCAACATAAAATACCAATGATCAATCGATGTGATATTTTTTGTTGCTTTAATATTATAGTGTGGGTGCTAAGTTGCGCTAGGTATTATTTTACAATTATTATTTTATTGAATTCTGCATGACCACAGATTAGAATGCTAAAATGTTGATTAATATGGTTTTATGAATAATGCGATGATAATTAATTAAAATGGTATGCTCTCATCGTTCGTTGCGGAATGTAGATTTTCTCTTCTTTACGAGCACCATATACAGAAAATAGGCAGACTCTATCGTAAAGGCCATCAAATCTTTTTATGATAACAATATAATGATCGTTAACACAGACATCCATAAACCTTCCTTGGCTACCACGCCATACATTGAAAACAAATTATTGTCAATAGAAAACACGCGTGGGAATTGCTGGACGTCATTAAAATGCTTCGAAGAAACGACTTTCAACTTTAAGCATCAAGTATCGTAAATACGAGTTATAGTATCGCTTCTCGTGTTACCTAAATGTCAAGGTTACAAAGGAAGCTGCAAACGACTTCTTTAATTATACATCTGCCTACAGTCTAGCCTTTTAAAGATTATTGTATGTTGTCTTGCTTGGATTGTGCTCAGATGACCCTAGTAATTTGCATTAAAATGTAGAATGTGAGTCATTGAATTTATTGTTTTATATGGTGACAGGTAAAGGAATGTTAATAAAGTATATGCATGCTATTTAAAATGATCAAGTTCTTATGATAATATTCTATATTCCTAACAAGGCGCGCATATATCATTTAATATTTAAATCCTTGAACTATGCTGCAAAAATAATATTTTCAATCATATTGTATTACAAAAAAATCAGATTATATGTGTTGGGGATCGGTGCCTTGACAGGGTTATATTGACGGGGCAATAAAAAACCGACCTTTTCTTATCTTCGCGGACTTTATTTACAAGCGCAATATAACATCTGGATCAGGTAGCGTCGTGTAATAATGTACTGTACCGTAATTAGAAACAACCTTAAGTACTAAAAGAAGGCCGACACTAGTGTACGCCTTAAACCAGTAAACAATCCGTGTTTACGTGAGCGAGATAGCACTATCTTCGTCTAACTCAAGCAGGAGTTGGCATCTCGCTCACTATGAACACTAGTGCCGGCCTCACTTATTTGGGTTGTCGACGTCCCCGATCAAATACGTCGCTATGTCGATCTTTATGTATCATCTGTCCGCAACAATATGGTTACAACAACATAATGCATGAAGCTTATGTTAGTATCATTGCATTGTTTTGCAACGTAAAGTAAACAGAGCGTCGAACTTAGATCCGAGATAAATGAACTCGTTTGATTCGCCATCAATCAATCGGGCAACCATGTCCGAAATAATTTTGTAATATAAGGGGCCAAATTAACTTCGAAATTATATCATAATTGATTGGGACACAATTTACCTTAAGAGACATCATTGGTATGTATATATATGTTACACTTCAGGTTGCTATATCACGTCTCAGAAATAATCACGTAATCATACTGTTTTTTTTTTCAACAAAAAACCCTGTGTGTGCTTACAAAAATAAATATAAATTGATCGCAAAAACTCCAACTGCTTAAAGTTCATAATATTATAGTAAAACTGGTAATATTTTATGAAGTTTACTTCAGAATATGTATTAGCACGTTGCCTTGATTATTCAATACTGAGTGTAGAGGTTGCAATTTTTAAACAAACCAATTGAACAAACGTTAAACAGTAGGAAAAAAGAAAATTCCTATATCTCTGGCACAAACTTTCAACAAAAATATCAGTCAAAAACTGACCAACACTCGAATCAAAGGAAGGTTTCTGTTCACCTGTCGCGAACAACAGAAAACAATCCACCTTTGAGTTGCCGAGGCTAGTTAAAAATGAGACGGTTTTATTGCGAGGCTATGTAAACATTGTCAGTGCCAATAACAAAACATCGTCCTGGATACCACTCCAGTACAAAGGACGTTACGGCGGCTGCAGAGACGTGTCTTTGTGCGAGCTCCAAGTGGATAAATGTAAAGTGCAAAATGTTTGTCCTGGCCTCCAAGAACGAGGAAATTCAATGTGGTTGAATAAATTGTATACCTCTGTCGAATAATACGGCTGGTGTTGACTCTGTGAGGTTCCCTTTTCGAATGCACTGGCGGACTAATGTTTGTTGTTACTATTCTTATCTTTGGACATTTTCATTCATTCATTCATTCATATTTGTTTATGAATAAATGGATGAATTATAGATGGAATTTTTTATATAGATAGAACACACTTTATTTTATTTCCTGGATTGTCTATTCGTTTTGTTTTAAAATTAAGAGCCACAACGCACTATAAGGAAATCTTATAATTCCGCTCTGTCCGTCCGTCCGTTTGTCTGCCCGTAAGGTGGTGCCCCCTAGCATTTCCAAGCTATTAGACGTAGAGACTTAAAATTTTCCATGTTGATAGAACATGCTAAAAACTCAATAGGAAAATTATTCTGAACTCAATCGGACAACAACTTTTGAAGTAATTTAATAAATACGTTTAAAGCGTATCAGATACGGAATCCTTCTATATAAGCGTGTCTTGACACGCTTTTGGTCATTTTTTATTTTCCCTTAATATGTGGATCCTAACAACAAAACCTGTAGCTTCAACAAGCTTTGACAATTTTGTGAATTGAAGATTTTCGTAATGCATTTGATAAACCGTAAATGTTAATTAATTATTGGACAAGACTATTTAGATATATAACTATAGAGACTATTTATTATGCAATCCATTTTTATATAACTTACCGGTGTATGTTAAATGTGAATAAAAGCAATAAACCTAAAATAGGCTTAATTTTATGTTTAAGGGGTAAACGAGCAGTAGATTTACATAAGTGTACTGTCACTTCATGCTTCCGACGTCCATGGACAGACGTCCAAGGGTTCGGTACGAGTACTTAGTTTATTTTCGGACCATTTATTTTTAGTACGTGTGTTTTACGTAAGTTATAATATATGATAGTTAATTCAATGTAATAACTTTTGTGTGATAATTTGAATGTGAATAATTGCAGTAATAAAAAAAATTAAAAGGGTACAAACAGATACATCAATTTTTCTTTTATATAGATTACATTGAGGCTTTTGTTAAGTTTGTTTAAAATAAAACATATTATTTCAAATGTTAACTACAGATTACAAACTTCTCCAGACTTTTATAATGATTAAAAATATAAAGTGCTTACGAGCGAGCAAGGCAATCTATACAGAAAAAAATAAATTTACCTTGTAAATTCATTGTAAAGAAAATTGTATAATACTGAAAACCGAATGCTCCACCATCGCGGTATCGAATTTGTGTTTTTTTATAGTTTTATGCCTAGAAATATAACTATTCCTTCTTGTCTCAGATTTTCGCAATGTTACACCAGAATCTATCAAATAGTATTTATACTTTAAAATATATGCAGAAGAAAGAGTTTTTAACCTATCGTTTAAAACGTTTTAAACATAGACCATAAGAAATAAATATATATAATTGTTACTAAAATGATTTGTAATTAAAAAGATAGTACCTATACATATATTTAAGTATATATTGTGCGCTATAACGCACAATATGATACAACTAACAAACTGTATTTATGATATAAAGTTTGCACACATCATCTCTTATACTATAAGGTAGTATACATACCTGGCACATTGTTTGGACGCTTTGTAATGTTTTCCGTAGAGAAGTAAATATTAGCCATTCTTTGAATCCATTTTAATATTTGTTTATTTCAAAGGAGCAATAATGAAAACTATTTTGCAAAATTTGCATTAAATAATTTTAAATTTCATAAAGTCTTCCATTCTTTTTTAATGTTTTTGTCTTCAGGGTGGAATTTTTAGTGATGCAATTTTTTTGGTTGCTAAGAAAACGTCTGCTTTTCTTAAAATTGAAAGCCTATTAATGATTTATATCAAGGGAATTATGAGTAAGAAGTGATTTAAATTTCCTTTCGATAGATGCTTCCACTATGGGGAGTTAATTTTCTACTTTTTAAATGTAGAAATTGTACAAATTTGATGTATTTGAGACGATTTATTTTGGAAGGACGTTTGCGAGAAAATCAAATAACTATTTACTATGTTTATGGTTTCAAGTATCGTGCACTGAGATAAAAAAGAGTTGTTATGGTTTCAAAGAAGTAAAAGCTTTTTTTTTATTACGAATAATTGAGCTACAGTAATCAACTCAAAGCTTTGTAAACGCCCAGTACAAATATACCTTTGTGAAAATACTTAATAAAGAGTTAAATGTTGATAGAGTCGACGAAAATAAATCTCCAACGTGAACTCACTTTCGACACGAACGACGGATATAATGTAGAGAGAGATTGACAATATCGAGTGAGGATTTATTTAAATCAAAGTGTTTTGTTTACTGCTCCTTGGGGCCGACGTCTTTTGCAATTTCGTTTGAAAGGAATTTATTGTTCTTGACGCCAGCGATTTTCAAAAGGCCATTTATTCCATTGTTTGTGATTGAAAATAACTTGAGCTTGGAATTTTAAAGCGTTTTCACTATTCACCCCATGATTTATTGAAACCGGTAATTAATTAATAGCAACATGTTAACTGTTCAATAGTTTGTCATATTTTCTGCTAACGCGCCTGCTATAGAAGTCTTGTTATCATTTTTATGATAGAGGCCATGACAGAGTGGGTCAAAAATGGGTTTTGATGATTCATAGCAGTAAAATTCATGGTGCATCACTGTTACTTCCTTTATTCTTTCAACAAATACTCGCTACATCTCTTGTAAGTAACTAAGAAGTTTAAAACCACTTTATTTCAATTAAAACTAAGCCTCTACATCTTAACCTTCAAACAGTAATATGGCTCCTTCATTTACGTCAAAACAATTCCACAGCATATTTATATATTTTTAAGCCTTGAACCTTCCCGCCATGCATCAATCTCCGTCAACATAGTCATCAGGTATCAAATGAAAGCTTTTTTTCTCTCTTGCTACTATAATTTATTTTCTAATAACTGGGCCATTGATTTAATTTGTAATTCGAAACAAACAAAAACCTCTTCAGCTTTATATATTAGGATAGATAAGTAAAGTACCAATCTAGTAATTTCCTTCTGCTTGACAAGGATCTTCAAATTAAATTAAAATATAAATTATTCTCGAGTTCACAAGTACCATTGATTTGAGCTGATAAAATTAGTGATTAATGAAGCAATATTCCACTCCAGTTTTATTCATCCACCGTTCATCTGCAGGTTGTTCGAATATACTTAATAAATCTTCATTAAGCAATCTTTATCACTATGTTTTACTTAAAAGCAAAGCTTGTGTTAAATTATGTATCTTAATTAATCTCTTAAGATTTCAATTGCGGTGTTTATCCCGGAAATGAATTCACGATCGTTTAAAAGCGGTTTTAAACTCATTAATGATATGTTAATAAAAATGTGTTTTAAGTATTTTTCCTGATTAGGAGGTTTATTTTTTTTACTGTACAGTTATAGTATACTATTTTTTTCATAATAATTATTTTTAAAAATGTGTGTGAGCTCCGACGTACGACTTTACATGTAACGTAACATTTGATTTTACTCCCTATAAATATTCATAACACGGCTTTAAATAGAAAAATAGATTATTAAGAAGTATGTTCTATAAACCACTATGATATAAGATAATTAGCATTTCATACTTATCCTATTATCTACGAAAAATATATAACTATGTAATAATAATAATAAATAATACAAATCACACTTGCATAACTTTGCTAAAATATCCCAAATTAATAATAATGTAATATATTTTTGATAAAGATTTACAAGAAAAAATTTATATAGAGATTTTTTAGCAAAAGTATACAAACATAAATTCTTAAAATGAATCTTTAAAAAGACTTTTTTTAAAGATTAACAAATCGATAATATAAAACTATATGATGTAAAGAAAATATACTATTCAAATTTATAATTAAGGTAAAATAATTTTATATTATACATTTTTTATGAAAATAGAGTATAGTTAATTTAAAAAACATTATTTATTTTTAAAAACTATTATAGTAGCAAAATGTACATAATTTTGGAAGATTTTTTTTTACCTAAAAGTCAAGACATCACAGAGACTCATCTAAGTATCTAGTAACAGCAAGGTCACCTTATTACTAATCAACACTTACTGTACTTTAGCAAATTAAAATTATGACTTTTGTTACAACATACTATTCGGCTCTTTGGTGGAATTTTCATATATATATAATTGAAGCCCATACTTCCTTTTATCATAAAATATATATAAGTAATTTGTATCATATAAATTTATAAAAAAAAATGATTGTAAACTGAAGGATGTAAGTCAGTATCTGTTATGTAAATATTACAGTTATTACAACATTTCTTTTACAAAATATAGGAAATAACAACCAAATTGCTCAAATCAATTTTTAAAATTCATTAATATTAAAATAAATATTTTAGCAACCTAACACTCGTCCATCCTGACAACGTGTATGTCCCCATACACGTTAGATAAACCTAACACTTGGCATTTAAAAGAGGGTTTCACAAAGTTTATGTTCTCAAATTAACTCACATTTAAATTTAATAACAGGTGCTCAAAAATGGTTCCATTCATTTGCAAAAAGCTATACAATCAAAAATAGAGAGAGAAAAAAATTACAGTACATTTAGCAAAACTATAATAAGTAATATTATTTAATTTGCGGACCTATCACGTCTCAACAAATATAAGATAATATTACTGCAATGTTTGGTAACATTATTCAATTTGGGGACCTATCACGTCCTCAACAAATTCAAAATAATCTTACCGAGATCGACATCATTATTATCCAATTTGCGGACCTATCACGTCTCAACAAATATGGAATAATCTCTATAATAGCAGCATCACCCAATTTGCGGACCTATCACGTCTCAACAAATATGGGATAATCTTACTGTAACTCTATAATAGCAACATTCGCCAATTTGCGGACCTATCACGTCTCAACAAATATGGGAAATCTCACTGTAACTCTATAAACAACTATGGGATAAACTCACTGTAACTCTCGCTGTAATTAATAAACATTATAGTCCGCAACCTAGAAGCAAACCTCCTGACGGTCAATGCATCAAAAACAAAATTTATTTGTTTCGGAATCACAAGAGCAACACAACCTCGGAGTGATGTAACATTAAAAATACATACCTATCCATGTAATATGCAAAACGAAACAAACCACGGTTGCACTTGTGAAAAATTAGAAAAAACAACCCAAATGAAGTACCTCGGTGTTATCATTAATGAGAACCTAAACTGGCAACCCCATATTTCTGCCACAGCTAAAAGGATCAGAAGATTGATACCTGCCTTCAAGAATTTGCGTGAAGTGGTTGACACGAAGGCAATCTACAATGTTTACACTGCACTATGCCAATCTTTGCTTATTTACTGTATCTCGGCATGGGGTGGTGCCGCGGCTAGTCATATGATGGAGATTGAAAGAGCACAGAGAGCGGTCATTAAAGTAATGTTGAGGAAACCGCGACGATACTCAACAGAACAGTTATATAAAGAAACCAAACTTTTGACAGTACGACAATTATTCATAGTGAATGCTACTCTCCGCTATCACGGCACTTGCCCCATCCTGCAAGGCAGAGGACGGAGACGCGAAATGTATATTACACTACCCAGAACTAAAACAGCTTGGGCTAAACGACAGTTCAGCTATCTGGGCCCGTATGTTTATAGATTATTAAATCGTAAAATAAGTAAAGTTTATTAAACAACAATTTTATAAAATGAAGTGAAGCGTCCTTTTAGTAACGCCATCTGTGATAAAAATTTTAAACTTTGTATTGATCAACCATATCGACTCGCGTATCGACGTAGTTTTTATACCTCAAACAAGATGGCGCTATGGAGACCGTGTTAGAAATATTAATACAAAATCATGTACAAAATATAATACATTTAACAGTAGGAATGTAACTATTTAATAATTAATACAGTTTATATTATTACAATTTAATTGACATATTTTTTATTGTAAGCTTAACTTTTTTGCCTTGTCTTGTATCCTACCGTACCGTTCCGTAAAATGGCCGTATGATATAGTTTAATCTTAATCTATCTAGATTTATTTGATATTTCGGAAAAATGTGCAGGGCCCAGACGAGCCCATTGGACTTAAGGGCGCGAAGAACTGTAATATAAGCTAAACGTATTTATAATGAAGTGAATAAATGAATTAATACGAGCGAAGGCGCGGGTAATAATTACTTGCAACTAATCTATACTAATATTATAAATGTGAAAGAAACCGATTTTGATGGATTTCAGTTTAAAAATAGATTGAAATTTGGAGAAGGACATAAATTACATTTTGTGGTGAAAATGAAACCGAATTCAATTCGCACGAAGTCGCGGGGTACAGCTAGTAATTAAATAAACGATGAAATCTTAGTCTATAAATGTTAGACTTACGCCGGAGTCAGATATAGCTTCATTTGAATGATTTGCTGTTTATATTTTTAACAGATGTGTTGTTCTTGTAATAATTAATTAAAAAAAAAATATTTCCGGTAACAAACGTATGAACGAATTTGTCCTAAGGCGAAATCTTAGTCTATAAATGTTAGACTTACGCCGGAGTCAGATATAGCTTCATTTGAATGATCATTTCAATGATCATGTGGCCGGGGACTTTGTGTAACTGTACAAACAACGTACAACGTACAATCTTACGACAAAAATGTACAAACACTATGTCTGGCTATGGTATGACAAAACCTGGGACTTGGCGCCTGGAACGGCCGCATCGTTCGCCGTATTGTAAGGCTGGCCCTGCTCGGAATAACCTACGAAACGGTTTAAGATAATGTCAACACAGGTACGTATCTGTATTGACTTATTGAATTGTAATTAAGAAAATTGACTAAGTAAATACGCATTTACTTTGAAATTAGAATTAAATATGTTACAATTACTTCTTTGAAAAATTTTATTAAAATCGGAGTAGTCGGACTGTGGAATAACCCAAACAGCGCCCAATGAATGATAATTTGAGCCTCAATAGCTCAACGGTATAAGGTATGGACTGAAATCCGCAAAGTACCCGGTTCAAACCCCACCGCCGTTGGTTAAACAATGGCATTCTGGAAGTTTCGTCATCAATCGATCGTTATCGCAGCGAGGGCCGCCATGCGTTTCCTGCGTGATATTAATTATATGTCGTTTTCAAACAGTAGATTCAGTTGCTCATATTCATAAGTTTTCACTGCATCATTATGCAAATGCTAATGATATACGAATCGGAAACTTGAAATTTCTTTAACAGATACATTTTATATGTACCGGTAACCGAACCACGTTTTTTTGACCCACGTCTTAGCGGACGCTTTAATTCTCGTTAGAAGTCCATCTAGATGTATGCATTTATATGTATCATCGTATATTAAAATTCATTAATTTTAAACACTATACGGCATAAACTTTATTTACTCACATTAGGCTTGCACTCTTAAGTGTCTAAGATATACGTAATGAGGTTGGCTATGAAGGAATGAAAATGTGTGCTCGCATTTTCCCCTACAGTAATATACGAAACGTAATTCTCTATTTTTACTAATTTATATCTCGCTCTCGACTTTTCGTTATGCTCTCGCGTTCACCAGTTTACTTTTCAAGGTAAGCATGCGTAAAGGTTTTACGTCAATAAAAAAAATTCTAATCCAATATTCTTTTGTTGCAGATGGCTAAAGCACCCGCAGTAGGTATTGATCTGGGCACCACATACTCCTGTGTGGGGGTGTTCCAGCACGGCAAGGGTCACAAGTCCCGGGCACTGCTATGGTTCCTTCCTCTGCAACGCGATGGACCCGGAACCCGCACGGTGAATCCATGGAATACTAAGAAATTCGTCTCTAAAGTTCTTCACGTATATAAATTAACGTAAATGGTTACCTGTCACATAATCTCGAAAGTCGAGGGACGTGCAACGATGAAATTTGGCATGTGGGAAGTTTATATTACGTCTACTAAAGACGTCCGCTAAGAACGTATTTTTCCATAAAGCCAAATTGAAGGGGTTGGTGGGATTGCTATTTGGTATATACATTGGTATTGGCTCACGCAAGTTTCAGTTTATGCGGACGAAATCACGAGAAAGTATTGCATATACAAATAAATAAAATCGAAGCACCTGTTTTCAAAACCTTCAATATTAAACAAAACCATTGTATGCAACGAGAACAAAGTCGCGGGTAACAGCTAGTCTAATACATACAGAATCTCAATAGTCAACTATAGAGCGAGCTGACTTACGTACTTACCTATAGACCGTATAGTACCCGGCTCAAATCTCCAGATCGACACAGATGATTGTATTTCTCCAAAACTCCAAGTTAATTAAAAATTAGAAGAAAAAAATAGAAAGCACGGTTGACAGGAGATCGGTATATCATCAGAGATAGATTCGAGCTCTCATTCAAGATGTTAATATCAGATATAACATTTTAAACTGATCACACCAAAAGTGGTTCGCGCTGCTGCTGCCCTTGGCACACTTCTGCCCAATGTGGGCTCATCCACATGCCGGTGACTATGTGCTGGCATAGTGTGAAGTATGGTACTATAGGTAGCCTACATATGGGTGAATCCTCTGTCCGCCTATAATAATGGAAAAGACAAGGAAGATTAGATAATTGGCTAATCAGTGACGAGCCTAAATTTGGGCAATACAACGACTGTCGGGTTCGCTAGTAAAATGTAGCAATTTTAATAAGATTCTAACCTAGGTCGTTTTACAAGTCAGTCCATGTTAAAACTTGAACATACTTGAAAAATACTTAAGACCTTAATGTACATACTAAAAGTCCTTAATGTACATTTTGTTAGTTTACAACAACCTAAGTTTGTAACTTACTTGAATGTCTAGTCTAGACTCAACGGCGTGCTCAAATTGACATACAACAGAGTATCTGAAACGTTAACGGCTGTTAGTTCAGAGCGTTCAGGTGTTAAAGTTTGCTGGATCGAAAATTCCAATCGCATATTTACTGAGAAACGCGATTACTGTTCCAAGTTGCTTACAAACAATTTTGCTTATACCTTATACTTAGCGCTTTCCCGGTCCAGTACAAGTTTCCGCTTAGATTGCAGAGGATGAGGGTATGAGGGGAGTTGAGATGACCGACCGTTCTATAAAACTGCGCAGCTACATAAAATCCCCGGCCACACTACATGATCACTGAAATGAAGCTATGTCTGGCTCCGGCATTAAGCGAAACCGTTTTTAGAACCTACTCTACGATTCACACACGACGTTAGATTGTGACCTCAGATCAGACACAGTATCTGAGATTACGACTATTCGTAATAATTATAAATGAATTATCTCACTTGTTCTACACTAGATGGCGTTACTTGTAATAAGATTTTATGCTGGAGTCAGACATAACTGAAAGTGTTTGTACATTTTTGCCCTTGAAGACAAAGTTCTACAAACTTTGCGCAGCTACACAAAGTCCCCAGCCACACTACATGATCATTCAAATGAAGCTATGTCTGGCGTCGGCATTACAGTAATGGATTCTACGTACAGGACACCTGTTAATCTGGCTCTTATCTAGTTTGAAAACCCTCTGCCTGACACTTCTATGACATGTACACACGTTGAATATTTTTATGGATTCTAGTACATCACAATGAAAATTGACTGGCTGGAATTGTTAATTATAGTTAGTTTTTTTTTTTTGAGGCGGACCAAGAGGCCCTATCGTTACTGCGACCAGTAAGATCTATAGTAACTGCCTCATTTTACAGCTCATCCTCAAGACCAGCAGAGCACATAAACCCTGCAATGGCTTGAGGTGTGAGCGCTTTTTTTGGTAATTGGAAACTTACTTCGGTTACTTTGCGCAAGCACTGCCACCAAGGCAGCAGCCAGTACCACCCAGCCCGGCTCCATTGTTCAGCTACTCGTCTCTGTCGCACACAGCCTCATCTGTAAGTAAGAAAGAGGTATGTATATACAAGACTTTTTTGTGGGGGCACACGGTGCCCCCTAGGAGTTAGGAAAATATCGAAAAAATTCTATAAAATCTTAAAAAAAAAAAAAAACAAAAAATTTTACAATTAAATTTTCGTGTAGTACTTAGTCCGCTCCGTTGAAGTTACACTTCTTTTTAGACTATATTTACACAATTATCATAATAAAAAACATAATAGAGTTACAAATTTCGAGCATCAGAGTGTCCTCAATAAATAAGTGACAAAAAAGACCTGTGTATGTATACATATATGCCATATTATTCATTATGACTTATCCTTATTTTACACGAACATTTTGATAGTGACATAGGTGGATGTTATATACTTTTCCTTTTTATTAATACTTTTTAGCAATTTGTGCAAGTTGTTACTGCCTTTAATTGGAATTATGTGTATGTGTATATTAGTATTATATATTTTTTGTAATTGCACCTAACATGTAATTCTGTCGGTGGTGGAAATGGAATGAAAGGTCATCGTTCGAGTAATTGGGCCGTGAAAGTATGCCAAAGGATTTATATTCGACATCCGACCTCTTCCGTGTTTAGGTAGGCACGTAAAACAGTGGGACCCGATAAATGTCACTTTGTGATGTTTGTCGTAAGGTTGTAAAAATGGTGGGGGTTCCGAGGATCACGTCAGATGGCAATCGGTCATCTTAACTCGCCCCACAGCCACATCCTCTACAACCTAAGCGGACCCTGGTATTCAAACGGGATATCTCTAGGAAGAAGAAGAGATGCTTTGCTTTATTTCATATACTTATTAATTTGTTAAAATTGCTGTTGAAATTTAAGTCAACTGATTTAATTCTTTTTGAATTATACATACGTGTAAAAACATACGTAGGCTGAATATCTATATTCTGCTGGAGTGATGATGAACTAGATATATTCGGCACCATAGGCAGGTCCAATTGTGATTTTAAGCAACCCTGGGATGATCTTAACAGACACAAAAAATTTCATCAAAATCCGCTCAGCACTTTATAAGGACTTCAGTGTCGTACTCATACGGGCAATATGTATTATAGATAGTAAAAGAATTCGCGTACTGGATGGAATCTTGTTAGCGGGTTTGTGTGACATTTCACATGCGCTGATTGCGAGCGTTTACCCATTTTGATAAACCACCTAATACGACCCTATTAATGACTTCTATATAAAAAAGCATCGTAGTTAAAAGAAATAATCGTGCGTTTAGGACACCTTTTTACAGAATACTTGATTTACTTTTCGGATATGCCCAACATTCACCTTCAACTAAGTTAAACCTTGTACGTTAGGAGTGGATGCGATCCCAACATAATTGACGGGTTTTTTTTTGGCAGATCATCTTTTTTTTAGAAAGAATTACTACTATTTGAACTATCATATCTTGCGAAGTGAACTATCATCACACCGATTCCTTATTGATAGATATAGTTTACAATTTAAATTAGTGTTTGTTCGTTGTTATTTAAGTTTTCTTTTTCCCTTCTATTGATGTACGTACTTCCGTCTCGTTCATGGTGCTATTTCTAAAAGGGTCGCACCTGAAAATCAGCGCTATTGCTCTTGCGGCAGCATGAAATGCTGAGGTGCAGGCCTTTTTACCTTACACGCCATAAAAAAGAAAACTGTACATTTCGCTGTTTTTGTTTACTAGTATATTTAGGCTTTGTAAGGTGAATAAATGTTTATTATTATTATTATTGAATTTGTCAAAAATATTCTGAAGAAAAGGGCAACAACTTCAACATTAGGCCATATAACAAAACGGTTCTTGTTCTATCTAACAGGCAGACGTCAGTTGGTTTGTGTCAAACAAATGACTTGTATTGGATGGAATACGCGAGCGCCATGCCGCACCTGGCACTGACGGGCGGCGTCGGTCGCCTTGAACTATTACAATTGGATCTTACCTATGATGTCATCCCCAGAACCCCCATAATATATACAATATAACTCAAAGACATTAAACGGAACCCAATGTTTTACATGCCTTCCGAAACACGGAGTAGGTCGGATATTTGAAAACCAGTACTAGAATGGGTCAACCATCCATCACACGGTCGCAGTAAGAACTGCTTAAGTTAGCGATCGACTCAATTGCCGACCACTGATTACGCCACGACCTACTCCTGATAAGGTAACTTGTTCTTTTTTTAAATATCCTGCTGAGTTTTCATCCTTTAAAATAACTCACGTATGGGTATTCACAGATCCGGCCTCACAATGGTACCGAGGTGGTACGGAGCGCCAGTTCGCAGCCAAAGCAGTCATGGCACCTGCATCCAGTACCCCAAATCCGAACAGATGGTTAAACTCCAAACCAACGCCATTCATCGTCCAGTGAAAACGTCCCTGAAATTAACTAGTTTTATTATTCCACATTTAATAGTTTCACAACCTTTATATTTATAGCAATTATTATTTGCTTACAAACGAACCCACATTCTGCTCTATGATAAACAGCCACCATGCATAGACATAGGCTCTTGAAAATAAAATGGCATTCAGTCTGAACATACAGGTTATAAAAGACATCGTACCGGATACACATCACATAGTGGTGAAATTTTTCTTCGAAGATAACTGATTGTCGTCTGACGTCATCCTCGGAACCCCCACGATTTCTAAAACCTTACGACTAATATCACAAAGTAACATTACTCGAATCCCACTGTTTAATGTACCTTCCGAGACACGGAGGAGGTCGGATATAAAATATAAACCAGTGCTAGAATGGGTCACCTATCTATCACCCGGTCGCGGCAAGAGCAACTTAACGTAGCGATCAACTTAAATGCCGACCACTGATTAGGCCACGACCTCCTCTATGTATAATACAATACGTGTATATTTGTATTTAAATTAACTTTAAAGTAAGACGCTATAGTGTCTGTTAAAATTGTCTTTATTATTGACAAGACATAATTTGCAGTTGTATCGGGATTACACAAAATTGCACAAAATTTACCTTGCTTTTATTCGTGGATATATACAAATTAATAAAAATAAATAAATATAGATATATGCAGAACTATATGGCACACTGACGTCTGTTCCTGAGGTAAACAACTTAATTCCTGCATTACAGACGCCTGTTAAAAGTAAATGCTTGTTTTTATAGAAATATCTCTCTCTGTAATCAGTTGCCAGCTTCGGTATTTCTGAACGGATATGACTTAGGGAAATTTAAGAGGAATACACGACCATCCTCCAATTATTGATCCACAAATTAAACAGACCGTTATAGATTTAATAAATTCTTTGAATACATTTATGAAATAACAGAAAAAAGGAGAAGTATATTTTTATATTGAATTATATATTTAAATACAGTTTTTCATACATACATATTTCATACATACATAAATTTAGGCATTTTTAGATTGCACTTTCTTTTCTGTACCAATATGTAGTTAAATCTACTTCTGAAGCTGGAGTTTATATACGGTATATACAACAAAATATATATGCTATAGGACTATAGATTGTATTCCGGTGATATTAATAATAAATTTGTTACAGGTCGAATCGCATTTGAAAAACTGACGGATGCTGACTATGCAGGCACCCCGTACTATACCGTACGCAATCTGTCACTCTACGAATGTCAGGGATGGTGTCGAGAGGAACCTGATTGTCAAGCTGCTGAATTCAGGTAAAAGATACTTCAAACCCTAACAACGTATAACGTCTGGTCTATTTGGTTACAATAGATACCTCTCAGAACTAGGGAAAAACAATATTTTAAATTCAGGATCAAAAGTTTTTTCAAGGGCAAAAGAGATTAATAGAATTGAATAAAAATTACATACAAGTTCAAAACGAAATCGTAATTATTAATACTTATTATTTGAAAGTTGATATCGAGAATTTCTAATCAAAATGATGACTTGTCATTCTTTGAGTGATATCAAATAACAAGCAGCGTATCGTAGATATCTCTGATCACGCCTAACCCAAATGTCCGAGATAAGATCCGATTGACGTGAGGATCCACTAATCGCTGGACTCAGGAAAATCGGATCTGATTTGGTCTTGAAAGGTCGGGCATCGGAATGTGTGTCAGTCTGACAATATGAAGACCTCCGTACTTCAGCCATTCCACTGACACGGTCTTGGGTTATTACAATAGTGTTTTGCGCAGCCACAAGCCGTGCAAAAGTGGACACCAACACTCGCTCCAAATTGGATAACAGTAAAAGTGATCGCATACGTCTTCAATATCTGCTAGAGAGCCATTTGGAATTGGATTTCATGACTATTGGCGGTTTTGAAGTCATATTCAATTTAACATTACTATTAACCGATTTTCTAACGAATAGCAGAGATTCTATAGGCTATCTTTCTCGCAATTACGTGGTGAAATTTTCTTTGACTGCAAAGTTTTATGTTATTGGTAATAATTAAAGTATTCCACTTTAATTATTACCAATGCTTTATTATTAAAAAATATTCTAGGTGTGTATAACAGTATCGTTTCTGAGTTCAATAACATTTGCGCTAGAAGTGTTAGTGGAAATAGCCTTAACAATTTAAGCTTACTGACTGAACATTGACAAATTAACTTACTGATTTCCATAACAGTTTCGATTTGATATGATTTCATCTTGCCTGAGTACTTCATTTTAAATTTTTCACAAACAACATTATTATTGTCTGAGTTTGATTCTTTGTAAAAGGCTGAGAGTTAAAAATCACATATACAGTTTAGAATAAATTTTGTGTTGTTGTCAGACACATCTGAGATATTTTTATAGAGATCTGAGAGATTTTTTTTACTGCCAAAAATGTTTAAACAAAATCAGTCAAATCTTCTATTGACATAAAATACAAATTTGAAATTCTTAAATAAAATTACAATCTGCAACACTTCTCTTGATGTGAATCAGTAACGAGCAATAGATTAAATTTAGCTTGAAACTCGACTAGATTACCAATCGCTGTCGACATATTTAAGACCACTGGCTTAAAAATACTGCGCGTGGAGGTTTAATTATCAATATTTATAAATCAAATATGGGAGTAATTAATTATGTTGGTAAAGTAATAGTGAAATTAGTTCCGCTTTAATAAATAAATTTTACACTGAACATAGAAGTTCTCGTTCCAAATACCCAATAACATACATAATTATGATAATCGTGAGAGATGTCGATTACTATCAATTTTACAATCTGGCGCGATCATTAAAAAGTATCAAGTACATTGCTGTTTTATACAAAAGTCAATTAAGTTAAACGCTTTTAGAAATATTTATGTTAACATTTAAATATCTCTTTACGTTTCTCTCATAGTGGAACATTAATCATTTTTAAGTCGTTTTAAACATGGAAAATAAAATTGTTTGGCATTAATCTACGGTTGGGAGATGACGTGTGGTCTACCGTGTGCTGGCCGACATAGAATAGAGTCACTCTTCTATTTGGATATTGTAAAAAAGTCTTTTAATGGAAACCCTTTAATGGAACGAAATCATGTACAATATGCCATCATTCGCACGAGATCTAATCGAGATCGCTAGCCTACTAATCATACAATGTGAAACTATGAATGCTGACATATTCTTATATGTCCAAATGCAACAAATAGGCCTTATATATAGAAAAACCGATTGCCGATGTACAGTAAAAGGTAAAAAGCCATCAATAGACTAATTAAAACTTAGTTGGGGTTATAGATACCACTAGATGTTAGTTAAGTGAAGTAATATTTAAAATATCAATGGGTTTAAATTTAGTTCGTCCGTCGGCTGTACTTCAATGAGAAAAATATAGACATACTGATGCCTTGATTCAAGTGGGCCTAGCTCTAACATTTTCATCCTAAGTAGATGATCATCGTAGTAGTTGAGTAATTCAGCGCGCTCTTTCTAAGACTGTACGTTATTTACCGTCAGGTATGAGTATCAATCGTATCTCCAGTATTAGTAGTCAATGTATATAAAAAATATGGTTGGCGTAACGACTGATTCAAAACGATTGTACATCAGAATAACAGTGAATTGCCACATTGCACGAAGTCGCTCCAAACGGTACCGATAGAGAATCAATTCGGTAGGTATCCAATTCAATTATCGAGAGACTGAACTTTCCCGCTACTAATTTAGTATTGTGCTAATACAACGTATCTCGAATCAATCTGTCCAAAGAAAAAGCGATCTGACAATAGAATGAGGCGATGTGATATTAACAATCACTAACTGTTCCCCGGTGCGGTGCCACTACTCAGAGATAACGACCTCGGAGCTCACTGGAACGCGTCTTCCTTATCACACGTTATAAAATAACTTGAACAGTTTCTAGATTTATGGGAACGCAACCGTTTGTTAAGAAAATAATGACTTATGGTCGAGTAACTATATCGGATTTCGTTTTAAATATAACCCCAAGCTCAAACTTAACACAACTATGGTACACTAAATAAGAGCATTCGGGAATTGTTGTTATTAATTCGGTGCTTGGTGTCTCGTCTTTTTTTAGTTCCTTAATTAAGAGATCACTTTAATTTTCCTTGGATGTCGTAAAATACTAAATTTAGATTAAAAGTGTTTTGAAGGTAGTATCATTTGTTGTAGAGTTATGATTTTCTAGTGATCTTTAACACATTTTGTAAGCACGATGATTAAGCAAATTTATAAAAAATTTAATTCGTCAGGTTTTCATAAGGAGCAAAGGTTCTTCTATAAAACATAAACGTCATGGTTTACCAACAAGAATTTAAAATCCGTTAAATAGTTTCATCCTTAATAAAATTATCTATCTCTTGCTCTTTTATTAGCGGAGAAATACAGAGAGATGATTTCAAGGATCGTGACCCGTTGTTTTGTTCGTATTGTAAGGATGATAGTATCTCTAAAGACGGACATGGATTGATTTTATTGATTTTCTTCATGATCGGATCAATGCTTCGTGTCACGTTTATATATGCCTGAATCAGTTACAGTAAATCAACTACAATAATTCAGGTGCATTGTTCTTATATATGACCTAGGGTATCATAATTAAGAATGCTTTTAGAATTAATTGGTTTGAACTGCTCTATAAAAGATTCGAGAGCTGGAACAATAAAATTTAATTTACAAATTTACATGAAGAAAAAGTGATAAAAATTGTTTATTGTTGTAATCCGAAAGGTTTTTTAACCATTACCAATTAACCAAACCATTAACAATTCTACTACAGCAGTGCATCGATATTCAGCCGTATGATCCATAGCACACAGATATCATGATATCAGATATGCTATGGACAATAAGGAGATTACTATTCTCTTATTACTTGAGTTTAGTAACGCCTTCTATTCCGTAGACTTTGATGTCCTCCGTAGTATCCTTCCTACTCTTAACATCTCTGCAATCAAATGGTTTCACTCTTAACTTTAGGCTGTCAGAAGAGAGTCGGCTCTGGATGGACTGAACTCTCTGCAGGCCTACCTCAAGGCACCTTTTTATCTCCTTTACTTTTTTCCGTGTTTATTAATAATAAATAAATAGTATAAAATGCTATTTTCCAATTATATGATAGCACAATTTTTTTTTATAATTATTGCAATCAGTTAAAGTTTAAACGTATCAATCATTAGTGTTGGATCAAAATATCGAAATGCTCAATTGAGTACACAATAAAAGCGTTGAGCGCAATTTGAATATTTATTACTTTAGTGTTCAAACTTTATTTTCGGTACCAGTCACTACCCACTGCGCCAACAGGCCAGCCAAACGGATTGAGAACTTGATGATAAACAAGGCGATATAATAAGGTGATAATTTGCCTGATAAACTGTTGCAAGACAGACTGTTAGAACTTCTGTTAAATTTACTAAATTGCCAAACTGTCTGATAAATTTTCCTTTAACAAATTTTAAACTTTGTTAAGTAATACCGTTACTTAACATAAGTACTGTAGTCGTAAAGTTACTCGTCTATTATGCAGTTAACCAATCCGAAGTAAATCTCAGATGTCGAGCCAGCGGTATAGTAATTTGGTATAATGGATCCATTTGGCAACCACTAAGTAGGCCGTCGATTTAACATATGAAAATCCATCGAGCGCTTTCTGAAAGTTCACCTAGAATCAGTGTAATCAAAACTTCACTAATATAAAGGACTTTTCTTTAGTTTATATCATGCTGGCGTTACAATCAGCATGATATAAATTATAAATAAATGTATTTCTCATCAGAAAAATCGGAACACCTTGCATGTTCATGTTATGTGAGGATTATCAGAAAAATGTGTATATTTAGGAATATATGTCAAAAAAACGGAAGTGTTTAGATTTTTCTGATGAGAAGTATATATATATATTCTTCCTTGATAAATGGGCTATCGAACACTGAAAGCTAAAAGTATTAAAACAATATATGACAATAAATAAGGAATAATCACAGCAGATGAATATATAATTAAGATATTAAATTTAATTAATTTGATTCAATTTGGCATTTTCTAGCAAAATTGCTATTATTTATTTTTATTTTTATATCCTGACAAATGTATAAAGACAATTTATAAAACTCGTCATTGTACTTTATTTATTGGTAAATTTTTGACCTCAATAGCTATGTTTGTATCTTTTTTTTCATTATTTTGCTACGCCCAGAAGGGGGTTCATATGTGTATTGCTCGCATGATGCAAATGAATAATAAATGAATAAATAAAATGTATAATTGGTTTAGCTCTAGAGAGGAGAGTGGTCTAAGAGTGGGGAAGCCTTTGCCCAGCAGTGGGACATTATAGGCTAATTAAAAAAAAAGAACTTTCAAATCGGACCAGTAGCTCCTGAGATTATCACGTTCAAGTAAACAGACAAACTCTTCAGCTTTATATATTAGTATAGAGTAGCTATAGTTTTCCAACCTGGTAAAATAGATGTTCAAAAACATATATATATAACGTATATTTTTGTTCTCACGAAGCCCTTTTGGAAAATCATATTTTGCTTATTGAGACAGTCATAATTTTGACGGGTTTTCATTAGCCACATCCTCTGCAATCTAAACGGACCCTGGTACTAGACCGGAATAACGCTAGGAAGAAATAGAAAAGTCAAATATGTAATTACTTTTTTTATGCTTTGCATAAGAAACTTTATTTTTATTTTTAGAATGGTAGATGATAGATATCTTCAAAGACGCTTCTTATTTTCTTCTTCCGTTGGCGCAGTTGGCACTGAACCTGCCTTAAGCTCCGGGGGTTGTGAGTTTGATTCCCGTGTCAAGTCTGGGTGTACAGGTACATAAGTATGTATTTATATATAAAAAATACATTTGTATATCAGTCGGCTGTCATCTATAACATAGGTATTAAATTAATATGTGAATTATATGGCATTGGTGTGTGTGTGGTTTTATTTAAATAACTTAATTTATTTATAATGCATATTTTATTTAATTTTTTCCATTCGCACACCTTCCTCTTTGTGAAAATTGTTGCTTCGCGTATTAATATAGAGATTTATGACGTTAAGTATGTCACGTATGTATGTACATATTCTTGATAACAGCCTTTTATTAATAAAACGGTTGAAGCGGCGTGAGTTTGTATGAAACTCTCTGAAAACTCCCAGATGCTCAGCACAAAATCCACCGAATGCGGAGAGCTTACCATAAATAACGTTTAGTGCTTGAAGGAGAGGTGCTCAAATTGCCTTTACGTGATGTAGCATTTCAAAGATTTTCATGACAATTCATACCTCGCACAATTCCTCTGTGGAATCGATTACCAGCGTCTGTATTTCCAAACTTAGGGTCCTTCAAGAAAAGAGCATACTTATGTCTCAAAGGCCGGCAATGCATCTGCGATCCAGTGCAGTTGTCCATGGGCTTCGGTAGTTACTTAATAGTACCGCCTGCTCGTTTGGCCCTTGTTATATAAAAAAAAATGCATTATTAAATTTGTCAATTCATAAATTTAAACGTCAGCGAAAAACACTTAAAGCCATTCAGCTCCGAGGAGCTCTTTTCTCAATATGTCCGTGGTGTCGAGACACCAGGAAATAGTGAGAAGAACCTGGAACCGACAAAGTCTTCTGACCTAGAGTGACAATAAGTAAAACATTATATAATGTTAGTTTATATGCACAAAAACAAAGTATCTTGCCCTTAAGTTATTAGAGACAAGAAGATTGTGTCATTGGACATATTCGTAGACTCATCAGATAACATATTAGCATAAGTTAGAATTAAAATACTTATTAGCTATTAAGCTAGGTTGTAATTTAAATAATAAATATATATATAGGACTATATGACACACGGACGTCTGTTCCTAAGGTAGACAACTTAATGGCGATTTTGTAATTTAAGAATACTCTCGAATTAGAGATATTTAATTAACCACTGGAAATAAAGCAAAGTAGTTTAGTTTCTCATGCATGTCATGGATTTCCGCAAAGTAACGCCTGATTCTATCAATTATTTGAACAGACTTCAAAAAGGAGAAGTCAAAGTGGACCGTATGTATTTTTTTGTTATTGCGTTTGGCAATCGTTCCGGTAAGTATGAGTTGATTTTGATAATTGTTTTTTGTTTTAGTGGGTCATACCTCCGAAGTAAACCCATATAAATGTAATCGAAATCTGTCGAGCAGTCTTTGAGATATTTAGAAAACTCTAAAAATTATATATATCGATGGCATGTATTTTAATTTATTCTGAATGCTCTCTGGCTCATTGGAGCAGTGCGTTAAGTTAGCCTCCCAAATACTGGGGTTTTAATTAACGGGAGAGTTAGTTAACAGTTGAATTTCGCGCACGAAGTATAAAGTTCCATTTGTCATACAGTTCGAATCTGCATATACAGAGGTTTTTGCACTAAAGCAAGACAAGTTGTCCTACACTCACAGGCACAATTAACCGCCCACCTATGTTTTTCGTCACCCTGTTTGTTTACGTTGACTATGACTAATCCATTGTTTTATTTTTTATCAAGTGGGTACTTCTTCAATGAATTAACAACTTATACCCTTATTTCGTTTCTTAAAATTGTGTCACCGAAGCGTTTTCTGAATTTAGTCGTTTATTAGACATTGTTCACATACATAAGCATATTCTAAACGTCCTAGTAATTAATTTAATTCTAGATATTATGTTTCCTTCTTTCCTATGTAGGTATTACATCGCCAAGCAAATCATTGCTCTAGCTTGTGCTGTGGGCAACACTGTAAGTCACTCATTACATTATTCAACTTCTAATCTACAAAGCTAGATATAAAGTTGAAGAGTTTGTTTGTTTACTTAAACGCGCTAGTCTCAGGAACTGCTGGTCCAAATTGGAAAAAACCTTTAAGTGTTAGATAGTAAGGCTAGGCTAATTTTACGCGGAAGAAGTCGCATGTAATAACTGGTACAGATTTAAATTTCTAATAACTAGTATTGAATAGATTTAGATTTCTTATTTAATTGCCTAAACAGACATAAAAAAAATTACTGTAGCAAATCTATTTCAGATAGAATAAACTAGTTAAAGAACAAATGACGGAACAAACAAAAAGCTTTTACGTATAAAAAAGCTTGTTATTTCTGATTTCTATTGATCTTTCATTGAACACGGCATTCAATGTGTTAACAATTAACATTGCACACAGTCTCTAAGGTCTCTTCTAACAACATGATATTATCTTTTAGGTCAACAATGACCCAGACGTCGGGGATAAGTTGAAGCTGATATTTTTGGAGAACTACCGCGTGACCCTGGCTGAGCGCATCATGCCGGCCGCCTTAAAGGAATGAAAAATGTGAATTTACGTTTCTCTCGCCTCTAGTGCTGTTTTCTTGCTAAAGCCATGATTACTCAAACTTCATAATGGGCCATTGTTCTGACCTATATGGAGAGCGTGCGCTGACAAACATTCAGCTTTTACAAAATACCGTAAGTCTGGTTGTTTAGGGGCTCTTAGTCTATATTGGTTCTTCAAAGTTTTATTTATTTTACCAATTTTACTGATTGCCTGACTGAACTAATTTTAGATACTACGTGCTATAAAGTATTTCTAGAGTTAGAACTATAAATAAATTGTTCTAACTCTAAAAATAAGGCTACAGTATGCGACAATAGTTTAAATGGCAACCGATAGTGAAATTTGAATTGAAATCAGGTCCGGTAATGTGGCTCGCAGATTTTGTAGTCGATCATTTCTTTTAATCAACGCCACAAGTAATATTAACATAATTTGACTTGTTTTCTATTCTTACAGTACGCTATAGCCATTTTGACTACTATGCCAAGCTGCTTGTTATATATTTATATGGTTATAACGGAAATCACAAGGGGTATGGTAAGTTTGTTCATTATTTTACACTATATTCATAGCATGCATGAAATATTAATTACTTTACTTAAATCCGCGAATGAATATGAGAAAAATCGGTGGAATGCTGCAACCCGAAAGCTACACCACCGAACACGCATACCCGTTCGCACGCGCGGGCACACACACAAACACAACACACACACACGCACTCACGCGCGCATATAAAATAATCGAGGTGTATTCGTGGGAGTGTTTGTTTTCTTTTATGTTTTTTCTTCTAAGGTCGTGTTATATATCTGATTATATACCAAATTGTGTAAAATATTATAATAGTATACGATTATTTGATATTGCTTAAATTTGGTTGTGCAACTTTTAGAAGTTATTTTTCTTTATATTTTAATGTAGGATTTATTTTATTGTGGCCTTAGATTTACCCTAACGAAAATTGTATTCAATGTATTCATGTGGAAAACGCTGTTATTTATAAATAAATAAATAGTAAAAAAAGTTGCATCTCTCGTTTTGTCCTATTCTATCCCTAGGTAACAAATGTTCGTTCGCATTCACGAGTCAAATCTATTAACGAGCAATAGGCCATTGATATTTGTTGGACATTGGCAGATTTCTTGTTTTGAGACTCATTGACTGTATTGTCGTGCAGATCTATGTAATTATTCCGTAATTTGGATCTTTCCAAGTATTTGAATCTTTAAAGATACGTGCCTATTTCCGCTCTGCAGTATTCCATTGATCATTACGCGTCAATTATGATACCTTTATCGATAGTACTGATTTTCTTCCTAGCGTTATCCCGGTCTAGTAACAGGGTCCGCATCCATTTACTTGATATATAAGGGAGTGAGTTGTAAAAAAATTATCCAACTTGGCTCGTAAAAACGTACCATTCGATTCTCTTTTCACGCCACGACTCATCGGGCGACTAGTCGTGATGCCGAGTTTTTTCACTTTATCGTACAACGTACGTGAGGGAACGCCATATTTGCGCGAGGCTTGTAAAGCGCTCATTCCATTCCTTACGCATTCAATAGCCGACATTATATCGGATCTAGTATACTGTTTATATCGTTTCCATTCGGGTTTCTGTTGCGGTGGAACGTACGGTGCTAAGCCAGCTCGTACATCTTGCTGAAAATTAGTTGGTGGTGGAGAAGGATGGAAAGTGCGTTGGTTATCCTCTTCAAAAGATCGCTCCGTGTAAGGAGAATGGGCGTCCTCTGAGCGATCTGAGCGATTATAATGGGGCGATGACGCTCTTGAAGACAACCGTCGGGGACGGTAATCGAATGGTCGCTGCGGGCTCATAGGTCTTTCGGGTTCGTGTGCTGATCCATTTGAATGCAAACGCGTTGACTCGTGATTTACCGGGTGGCACACTAGCGACATAGGTTGCGACGAATCAATAGGAGTCACCTGAGCGAGAACGTTTCTTAAGATCGGAGTGTCGCGGGTAGCCAACATGCTTGATAGTTTTTTACGTTTTAAAGGGTTCATGTCGGCATTAGAAATAGATTACAATTTAAAAAAACAGTCCCGGGCCACAAAAACAGGGGTCGCGGGACACAAGTGGCCCACAGAAAACGTGTTGCCCAACGCTGTTCTAAAGTGTACGTAGACTGTCGGGAGACGCCCCAAATTTCACACCTTTCATTTCACACAACAACTCAAGCATGCCTGGACCTATATGACTCTTGTTTTGTTTTATTCGCTGTATTTCCGGGAAGGTTTGAAAAAAAAGAAAAAGGATATTCCTTTGACTTTAGAGGAATACTTAGAAAATATTTAAAAAATGCCAAGCCGAAACTTCCAAATACTTCCAGTAGATGGCATGCTTACAGGTCCTTTCGTTTGACCATAAATCGGGCAAGACTACGTCTTCCGGGTCGCTAGTATTAGAATACTAAATATATAAATTAATCTTCATAGAATTGCTAATCACTTTAATTTATATCTAGATGACTTACATTTTTAAACCAAAAAAATCTCCACGCGTAAATTTAACTAAGTGATTGGATATAGATTTGGTGTACAAAATAGCACTTGTTTATGCATTCAAATAATTACCGTGAAAGTTATTCAAATTCTTGCTGGTTTTACAACTTGCATAGCATTTTAAGATGCAAAGTTTCAACAGATAAATATAAATCTGTTTTTATACCGGAGTCAGACTTTGCGTTCGACGAGGGGGGGGGGGTTGTATGAATTCGGGAGATAAATTTTAACAACTTGTCTAGAACAAGTGGCACATTGTTAGGTGGTTATTCCCAAATGCGCGACGAAACTAAATTGGGATGTTTTGCCGATATTATCTTCGTTTTTGCGTCGTTTTATTTAGACAATTGATGTGCCGCCTTCCCGTTTCTCTATCATTATATATATTAAAATTATTACTACACACTATTTCTTTCCACTGCAGGGCGAAGGCCTTCTTACCCTCTTTCTGTAAATCTATACGTTGCTGATCTCTATTATAACGATCAAAGTCATTCCTACATTCTCATTTTTAGTCTGCCGCAACGTCGTTTCCGATCTGGGGTCCATAAAGTGGAGATTTTGGCCCAAAGATCATCCGACTTGGGACAGACACGTCCAGCACAATCGTACTTTAGCTTGGCCGGTGTTTGGGCCACATCAGCGATTTATGTTTTATAGTGTAGTGTTTTGTTTTTTATTCCATAACAAACATTATGTATTCTGAAAAAATAAAAACAAATCCCTTATATATTTTATATACCGAATAAACATATGTATATGGGTGCTTGTAATTTTGTTGATGTTCATCCCGTATTCAAAGGTCAAAAGGCTCTCGTAAGTGGTCGTGTTTGTAAATATGGCTTGGTATTCATCCCTTTCATACATAAATATGCTAATCCCCGAATACATTTTAAATTTTACTGGCGTTTGGTCTCTAATTTATTTGTTTTATAATAAGCAATGATGAGAATAAAATTAAGTAAAAGTGATAATATTTTTATCGTAAAAGGGTGCGTACGATACCCATAATGAAGAATCGTGGATTTTTCTGTAAATCATTATCTGAAATTACGTATAAAGTCGCACCATTATTAAAACATTTTTGGTCGATCTCAAAGTAATTGACTTCCATGTCCAAGTATTCCAACCGCAAATGGTATAAATATATAACTTTGACGAGTTAAATGTCAAGAAATTAGTCAAGACATGGAATGTTACTCAATTAGTAAGAGTGAAGAGCGAAGACGTTTAATTTTAAAGTTTGATAGCTCAACATTCTGAAATCCATAAGATGCTTAAAACTTAGCCGTTGACTAATAGGATAACGGGAATAACTTAGATAGCTAAAAACTATTGTATTCTTATATTCTTTATAAATATGCATCTTGCATGACTTGATAGCTCATGCTGACTCCTGATTTTGGTAGGGTAATTAGTCTATTCGTGGCTAAACGGGATTCATTCCAAGCAATATAATTAGAAGATGAATATTATCGCTTTTAAAGACAATGAAACAGATGTTGTTTTTAGTTATATTTTGGCGCTGTTTCTAGAGTTCCTATTTGATTAACTGTATAATTCCCATCGAAAACAATACTTCTTAACTCACACCTTAATTAAACACACTCACACCTTAAATAACAAAATCAGAAACAAACATATATACTTAACAATTGTGATTGATATCTACTATCTATGTTCTTGGCAGATAAAATTGTATGAATTTGAAGCACTTCAGCTGAACAAAAAAGTTATTTATTTGGGATTTCTTTCGATCCTCCTACGTAACATGCAAACTTCTTGGAACAACGGCCGCGTGAAATTAAAGCTAAGAAAACCAAAAAAATTAACGCCTCACGGCGTGGAAAATATTTTCCTGTCGAGGGTGAAACCCTTATTTACGGATTCACGTATTTC
>JANCMC010011808.1:14816-63541 GCA_024363005.1 Charaxes varanes | reverse complement strand
ATGTGGCATTTCTTTACAATATTTAATTTTACTCACATAAAGTAAGTAAGTAAGTTTAAGGTGAAATTGCAAGTGAGTAATAGTTTTATTACAAAAAATGTGAAAAAATATTAGTTGATCGTTATAGTCGAATATAGCGATAGCAGTTCCTTGCCTTAACCGATATATTGATTTACTTGTTTGTTGTAATAACCGATATGTTTACATAGGAATTTACATGTGGATTCTACCGAGACCTTGCTATTTAGTCGTTATAACCAGGTTTAAAATCTTTACTAGGCTTGGAACTTTTAAGAAGAACAAAAATGGATTTGTTACGATTTGGCTAGTCGTTTAATAGAATGACATGATTTTACAGTGAATTTTTTTATTCCAAAGACTAATGCGAGAGGTAAATAAATTTCAGTATTACGTCAATCACTATAGACCTACTTTATGCTGCCTTACCTTTCGTATAAATTCGCAGCGTGTGTCGCTATCTCCGATAGGAGGGTCTCCCATAATATACAATATTGACGCGAGATGGCTGCGAGACGACTTTCTTCTATAAACGATCAATTTTCCAGGGCCTTACGGATCCGTCCGTCTTCATTTCACTGTATATTCAAATAATACCGGAGAAATGTTGACACACTTTTACATTTTTTTTATTTAATATCATTTTAAGTGCAGCCAGCACTCTAAAAGTAAGCATAAAAAAAGGTTCGTGTCCTCTAAAAGATTTCGACATTTTATTTCATCTAGATAAATTTGGAAACGTTGTATTGTTTAGGAAATTGCTTTACCATTTTTGATGACAGTTCCTAGTTAAAGAAAATTTTGCCAAGTGTTATTGTTAGAAATTAACATAACGCATAACAATCAAAAATAAGCTTTATACAACGTACAAACGACATTCGACCTTACAACTTTTTCATCGCTGCTGTTACAATTTAATTACTTTTCTGTCATGTTAAAAATACGGACTGTATCTGTACTGACAATCTCACATTTTAAAGCCTGTAATAAAAAAAGTTCGTAACTTTACTATCTTACAATATTTATTTATCTTAAAAGAGAGGAAATAACCGCGCATAAATCTGCTATTAAAGGATATCAGTAAGTAGGCTTTGGGAAATGTGAAATCTAAACGGAGATTCGTGTAGTTTCTAGTCGTGACTGTACTATATCCGAATTAATTTCCCGATGAAGCTCCGGCTTTGAGGCAAATTGAGAGGCAAGTGTGTGATAGAAAATTAGTCTAGCTTCGATATCGGCATTCGTTATATCCTTTCTTGTACCATCATTACCATTCCCAACTCCTGTTGACCCACCATTGGGTATAGGTCTCCTCCTCCGACGCCACAGTTGTCGATCCTGGGCTTTGTATGTATATATCTGCAAAATACAAAACTTATAAACAAGTGCCTCAATTTCTAAATAAATAAATCTAATTCATGAAAATGGTAACACATAAGTAGCCTAAATGTTACACTACATTAAAGGTTAATTGCCCTTTAATAAAATAAACATAACGTTGAATTTACAATGGTAAATCAAATCCAGGTACACAACTTTTACATTGCTGTGTAATCATTCAACCCCTTTGTGTACAAAGTAAATACACAAGGCTTTGCTTTTTAGGATTTGGGTCGTCCGCATAATAAAAGTCAGTAACGCTGTTTTTGTTCAATAATAGTCGAAACACATAATTTTCAGTGAGGCCAAATCTTCCAAAAAATCTCTTAACCAAATAAAAAGTATTTTGTTAACTAGCTATTACCTGCTTCGCTCGCGGTAGTTTCAATAATATGGTTCCATATCGACGTAAAACATTTTTATTCATTATTATATCTCCGAAACTACTGGGCTGATTTCAAAGGGACTGTCACTGGTAGATAGCTGATGTTACAACAAATAACATAGGCTACTTTAATTTTACAAAAATAATTAGGGTTCCGCACAAAAAAATCAAAACTCAAAATTTAACAAAAGCATTGAATTCACGTTATTAAGTAACAAATTTATTTATTCGAGATTTTTTTATTGAATTGATTGTCGGGTTCCAGGTGGCTTTGTTAAGGTTTTATTGTAACTAATTAATCCCTTGTAAGGTTAGATCAAACGGAAAGTAATTTGGGCTAATGAGTAACCAGTGTTACATGTTTTCCGGTCTGTAATACGAAGCAGGCCGTGTGCCCGCACTTTATTAGCGCGGTGGAGGCTTTTATAGCTAATTGACGTTAAACAATCAACTTACATACATCTACAGTAAAATCCTGTTTCCGAGTTAATTAAATATTACTACTTTTTTTAATTAAATACGAGAATTTTGTACTAGTGTAACTACTAGACTAAATAAAAAGCACATCGATTTCGTTAAAGAAGGTTCAAATATGAAATCGAGAGTCAAGCCGGTTTCCATCTTAGATACTGTACCTGATTGGGCTCTTTTGATGGATACGTATAAAAAACATTACAAATTCCCAGAGGACGTTGTTGTCTCGTCATCCAGGCCGGACATATTCCTTTACTCAAAGACACTAAAGCGAGTAGTACTTATTTGAACACAGATATGTACATGACGATTCCAGTTAACATGATAAGTCCTGAAATTGAAAAAAGATATAATGTTTTAGAGCTATACAAAAATATATATATTTCTAGTTGTAATCCGCGGTTTTCTACGTGTAAAATTAAGAGAAAGGTTATAGCGTGATGATATAAAGCCTTCCTCGATAAATGGACTAACTAACACTGAAAGAATTTTTCAAATCAGACCAGTAGTTCCAGAGATTAGCGCTTTCAAGCAAACATTAGAACCCTTCTGTTTTTACATATGTAATGTAGACCTATTTAGTTTTAATTAAAACATCTACAACGTTTAATTAAAATCTTAAAAGATAAGTTATGTAAGGTACATATATAAAAATTCAAGACATTTACTGATATTAATAAATTAAACCTTAAAGAAAAGGCAACTTTAAATGGAAGCGTGGACAGACAGAGGAGTAACCTTTTTATTTGAACTAGAGATCGCGCAGTGGTCAAAATTCGGCAAATCTTCAGATTTGCTTACTTTTTTAAAGCTATATAATTTTTTATATAGCTTATATATACATATATCGTTGTAATGACATTGCAATATTTATCCTCAGATTATAGAACTAAATAATAATTATTATTTTTACCGTCGTCCTGACTACGCTTTGGCACCAATTTATGGTAAACTTTATACATGTGTGTAAGTTGCTCTGGCTGCGACCGGGTGATAGATGGGTGACCCATTCTAGCACTGGTTTATATTTGATATCCGACCTCCATGTTCCGGAAGGCACGTAAAACAGTGGAACCCGATTAATGTCACTTTGCGATATTAGTCGTAAGGTTGTAGAGATCGTGGGGGTTATAACAGGCGGCTGTTACCTACACAAGCATTAAGTTGTCTACCTTAGGAACAGACGTCCGTGTGTCATATAGTCCTGTATATATTTATTTATTTTATTATTTATTTATATAACGGCTACAAGTTCTATTATATCAGTAGTCGAATATTTGAGATATTCGACTAAAAATAGCCAACACACAATCATTGGTAGCACAAAGTCACCACAAAGTTTCACCTTAAATCACTCGTGCCAAAATAGCGTCGTGGCAAATACTAAACAAACCGCAATATTTGAAGAAGCACGACAAATAGAGACAGGGAGGAAACATTACGATGCTTCTGTTAACCGCATCGGGTTACAAAGTAAACTCCACGAGCGACCATCAGCTCACGTTCTCGGATAACGCTTAAGTGACTCTCGACCACCAGAGCATATTCCATTAAACTGTTTTCTTTGCCGAACGCAATCCGTCTTACATAAAGTAAATAGTAAGCCCTTCAGTGGACACGGGCCAAATATCGTTTTTCATCTCTCTCTCTCTCTGTAGATATTTTACGAGTGAATAGGTACAATCTTCTAGACAAACACTCCACACAAATTTTTACCTCATTTGCGCATACCTTTTACCTACTCTCTATTAGCTTTTTCACATGTAACTTAATAATTTTTGCCATAACATCTTACGAATGTGTGAGTTATTACCTGGACGACCGATATTTTCTCGGTATTTCTTTTGGTAAGTGGGTTTTATGGAAATTATACTTAAATATAAATAACATACCGAATAACTTACTGACAATAATAAAAAAATATGGACTGGTTACTTAAAATAATAAAAAAAGAGAAAAACTAATCATCTGGTCTCGAATCGGGGACTTCTGATTTCCAGATTTCCCGCGTGAGTAGCCCTCCTATCGTAGCAGTTTTTCATTGCCTGAAAGTGTGGAAAAGACGACATTTTCAAAAAATTAAACCTTGCTATATAGATCAATCGCCACCGAAACTTCCTGCACACTACATTTCATGAAAATCGTTCTAGCCGTGTCCGAGATCATGGTTGATGAGAGATGCTTATCTAACTCCTACCTATACGAATTAGGTATTAGAAAGAAATATAAAGGAATTAGTAAAGCAGAACTTTAAAAACACTTATTATCATATATTTCATACAATTTAGATTATTTAAATAGTATATATCTATCTATATTAATATATAAAGCTGAAAAGCCTCGATGTCGAAAAATCCACAACTGTACGCTCTTATAGAAACTTTGCCTCGCACAATTTCTCTGTGCAATGAGTTATGCGCTTCGGTTTTTCCGAAGGTGTAAGACTTAAAGACCCTTTTAATTTAAGCTTAGTAGGAGGGGAAAAGGGAATATTAAAAAAAAAGGATTTAAAATGGCGTTGGTATTAATTATACTAAACATTATGAATTCAAACTTTGCTTATAACTTTAACATAGATGACGTCTGTTGACGTTGGAATTGTATACACGTCTGGGTACAATATACGTATCATCTTTCCTTTAATATAGATAAGTTTATATTTTCATGGAGCCTTGTATACAATGGCATAAAATATCGTTGAAAAAAATCCTTATAAACTACAAATTTTACTAGTATAACTTTAACATAGATGACGTCTGTTGACACTTAAAATTTATTCAAGTTATTTCAGGGCAGAATATATTTCATTTACTTTGCTAATGGATTTCGCTATAATTAACTAAATTTCATCATCACACTTCGCATCGGAATCGGAAATTCTGTAATGTAATTTCATTGGATCTAATGAATATTAAGAAAGAAAACACTAAATGAATAAGTAATTACAGCACATTTCCCCGCGGAATACGTAGAAATGAAATTGAGATAGAATGAATGAAGAATTGCAACTCCCTGAGATCGCCTGTAAGTTGTTCCTCCCCAAGGATTGCCAAACTATTAGATGTGGAGACTTGAAATTTTTGATGTTGATAAAACATGCCCTTCAATAGCCCACTGCTGGGCATAGGCCTCCCCTTGCATCTCTAAGGCCATCATCATGTAATCGACAAGGAAACTTACCTTTTGTGTGCTGGCAGATATTTTTATATGCTAATCTGGCACTGGAAATATATGGCCCTGGCTTCGCACGGGTTAATTTGAAGTATATTTACCTTAAATAAAAAGTAGCCTATATAGCACTCACGGATGATATACCTTTCGAATAGTAGAAGAATTATCAAAATTCATTCAGTCGATCCAGAGATTACCTCCTACAATACACATTTTACCTCTTTATGATATTACTAGTTGACCCAGCAGATGTTGACCTGCCCAAACGTTGGGTTACTTACTATGTACTACATTCTATTATGCTACAATATTATTCTTCGTTTCCACTCCCGTTCCGTTTCCGTTCCATTTCTTTTTCGCTTTCACTTTGCCGGGCTTCAAATGGAAGCATTCGCACTGTGAGAAACTACCGGTGCACGTCGCTGACAAAATGGATGACGCAACTAATGCAGTTTCATCGATGCCCGTTTTGCACGAATGTACTACGAATAGTGTTGTCCGGCTTGGTTTCCTGGCCCTAGTTGACCATGTTTGGGTAATAAAAAAATCTAAAAATAAACATACAAAAAATAAATAATAATTATATAACCTATCACATCTTTTAACACAATTTTAATTTGCGTTGAATTAAATTAAATTGTGTGCGTGCGTGTGTTGTGCGTGTGTGTATGTGTGTATATTTGTGTAAGAAACTTGAGATGTGTATGTGTGTGTATTTTTATAAACACACATTGTTATGAAAAGCTCCAAAATTTTAGGGACTAATGTTGTCTAAAATAACATCTCAGTCAATATTATTCTCCGAACATCTCAATATGTCTTCTTCCCAGCGTTATCTAGCACCGGGGTCCGCTTTGATTGCAGATGATGTGGCTGTGGGGCGAGTTAAGACTACCGATTGCCATCTGACGGCATCCTCGGAATTCCCGCAATCTCTACAACCCCACTAATATTAATACTACAAAGTGTGTGTGTGTGTGTGACCCATTGGTCACCCATTTATTAACCGGTCGCAGCAAGAGCTACTTAACCTAGCGATTAACTTAAATGCCGACCACTGATTAGGCTACGACCTCCTCGAACATCTCAATACAAGTGCGCTTTTAAAATTAGCTTTCCTTCGTATAGTTACTACGAAAATTTTTTTCTTTTCATCGATCTGACACCAGGAATTGACCTCTTATCTCGAGAGTGTGTAACTTTTACCTCAAGCCCGGGAATCGTAGGAGACGGGAATGACTTTGGACACGTCATGCCGCTGGGTAAGTGAAAAATAGAAATATAAAGTGGCCAAAACCGCGTCAACCTTTGAAGGGTATTGGTTAAATAACATAAAAATTTGTTCGATTTCGCTTAAAATAATTTGCCTATTCAGTATTTAGCATGTCCTATCAACACGGAAAATTTGAAGTCTTTATATCAAAGGGCTTAGAAATCCTAGAGGTGACCAACTTGCGGGCGGGCAGACGGAAAAACTGTAAGGGTTTCTAGTAGGACTACGGAACCCTAAAAATGGAGTAAATTGACACTTTATATAAAATATTATAAGTCAAAGTCCTTTAGTCATATATACTTTTTTATAAGCACTTATGAACGTCATTTTATATATGTATATATATTTTTTGTTAATCATTTAATAATTTGGTGATAAAATTTACGACCTACAAGCTAAGTTTTTAAGGATTCTTACATTTAACTGATTCTTCCACTGAATTCAGTTCTTTGCCTTGTCAAAGAACTGACGAATTGACCACCTTTTTGGAAATAAACACAATTTAAAATCCAATACGAAGAGGCTTCGTGGGCAGTCACCAGAGACAAGGCTCCGGTCATAGATTATAGTTTTACGATGCGATCGCAGTGGGCAATCCGATAATTGATTACACGCCCGTAAAAATGTTTAGATATAAAACGTTTTATTAATTTGTATAATTACCAAAGGATTAAGTAATTTCTGGTTGTTTTTCTTTGTACAGGTATTAAGTTAGAATTTCGTTTTAATTTTCTAAAAGATACTAGCTGTTCCCCGCGACTTCCCACTCTGGTTGCCACTCTTATCACTTAGTGATTTTAAAAATCTTTCTTTATAAAACCGACTTCAAATTGTCCGAACTGTGACTACGTCCACGTGGACCACTCTTATCCACTTGGGGTTTAAAAAATAGTTTTTAGACTAATGTCATGTTTATAAAAATACCTTCACAAATAACGCGTTATTTTAGTATAAATTTGGTTAGCATAAAGAAAGTGAACCATATACACTATATCTTAAAAGATATAGATATCAACTTTTAAAGCAGAACAATATGTTCATACATAATTTTGGCGAAACTCTAACCTTTAACGCAGCACATGCAGCCAAAGTTCTCAAAAGGGAAAAGATCCCGATTTTGAAACATTCTTTATCGACGCATCGCTGCTATTGATCTTAGCGTGATGATATATAGCATATAGCCTTCTTCAATAAATGGGCTATCTAACACTGAAAGAATTTTTCAAATCGGACCAGTAGTGACTGAGATTAGCGCGTTCGAGCAAACAAACAACAAAACTCTTCAGCTTTATACATAATATTAATATAGATAAATTAGTAAACTACAAATTTGCGGGGTATGAGGTTAGGGGCAGGGAAGCTCGCGTCATCCGCCATGTTGAATGATTACGTCATCTTTTAAAAATGTCGCAAGATTAAAAGACGTTTTTTTTATTTCCAAGTTTTTTAAGTAGTTCATGAACAGAACATTAAATTAAGGGGTTGCAGGTTTTATTACTTTGAATAATATTTATTATAGTTTCTTTGTTACTTGAGTAACCTTTGGTTTTTTTAATAAAAAGTTTCTATAGAATATGTAGCGAGGTAGTACCAGATAATAAAAATTGTCTATCGTTATGTATTTAGTGGCCTTACTTCCTATTTTTCTGATTTTTATGTAAAGACGTATGAAAGGGTAAAAACCTAGTAAAACTGTTTTTTAAATTAAATTTCAGTTACATTTAAAGAATTGTCAATTGATCAAATGAAGGTACTATGAAGGAGGAGGAGGTACTATGTATGGAGGTTAGAAAATAAGGAGTAACATCTCATTTGAAAGAAAAGTTGAAAGAGTGTCCAACATTATAGCTTAGATCCTAGTTCAAAAACCGTTCAAAATGGCGATGGTGTAGACAAATGTTATGGTATGAGCGTATCATTAGTAGGTGAATTGCCAACAACCTTCCAGAATGGCGCTAGTTGTTGTAGACAACTGTTATAGTATAATATAGCAGATAAGCCCCCGAAATAAGGGTCGAACATTTTCCGACTCCGGACATTTCCGATTGAGTGATACTAAATGGCCTGTTGCAACTGAGTAGTAGTTTAGTAGATTTTAGTAGTTTAAATTTTTTTTTTATATACAAAATAATCCTTACAGTGTAAATTTACAATATGGATTTTCTGTTTATTTATCTATGTGGGTATGGAGATTATAATAAGGAGGACCTCCGTAATGTATTACAGTGTCCATCGAAATCCGCAAATAAGAGGGGCGCCACATTAGAATAAGGGAGAATTTCAAAGGTTATTATTGGTCAATTCATTACTACATTCATACCATACCACGCCGTTCTGGAAGGCTATTGGTCAATTCATTGTACACCAGCGCCATTTCTTTGAATCATCGAATGATAATTTGCTATTTACAAATGACCACTTTTTCAACTAGCTCTAACTAGCTTGCTAAACTAGTTTTCATGATGGTGCTCCTTATCTTGTAATCTCCATATGTGTGGGCGTGTGTGTGTGTGCTCCATATTGTTGTTTATGGGTGGAGGCAGTGAATTTTTGCCTTTGTTACATAAAAGATATTCTTCTTCTTCCTAGAGTTTCCCGGTCTAGTAATACTACCAGACCGCTCCGCTTGAATTTCAGAACATGTGGCTGTGGGGCGAATTAAGGCAATGTCTTCTGACCTCATCCCCACATAAAACAATATAAATAAACTAAAAAAATGCACGCCTTACTCTCTACGTAATTATAATATTGACAGATTTAATCTCAAAGCTGTTCGTTGAAATTTTATTTGCCCTTCATAAACTAAGATAACCAGTACTCAGTTGCTCCGAGCCCATAAACTTGGCAGCACCAAACGGGTTGTAACTAGAGGTAAGTTTATACTGTATCTATGGAGATTAGAATGTAACTGTTTTAAAGAAATGTGTCTCAGAACACCAGCTGTATCTCGGTGATGTACTTATTATATTTATGTCATTTATAATAACGCTCGAGGCTGTGAAACGTTAACAATCTCTTCATATTCTCACAAGAACATTTCGCACGCTTAATGATAAACTTTACCGATTACATTTTAGATCTAAAGTGAGGTAATGACAGACGCAGATTCGTTTCAGCGTCCTCTATCAGTTAATTGAAGAATAATTTCACACGCAATTAGTACCTAAAACCAGGCGTTTGTTACTACGAGTAAGAATAACCGACGCTTATTGAAAACTGCACTAAGCAATAAATTCCTCGCCAATCGATCTATAAATCTATAGATTCTTTGAGGAAGAACAATAAAATATCAAGCGAAATCGCGGGCAACGGTAAGTGTTTTCAATTGCCATCAAACCGTTTACGTAGTAAATTTATCACAGAAGTAATAACTAAAAGATAATACTATAATAGAAGCCCGATAAAGTTGTTTACAAACCCGAGACTCGCCTGTCGTTTGTTCGAGTGCGCAGTGCTCGACGCCACACTTTACTCAGACTCTTCTCATGTTCCGACATACACGGAGCCAGGCATAATAGCTGCATTTGAATGATCACGTAGTGTGGCCGTGGACTTGTGTAGCTGCGCAAGTTTTGTAGAACTTTGTGGTCTCCAAGAAGTTCAAAGTGTTTGTACAAAAATGTACAAACACTTTGAACTATGCCTGACTCCGGCATCAGTCACGACGCAGAATCGATCCCTAATACTAGTAGGAACGTATCGCAAGTCTAATTAGACAAATGTAAGCGCTTAAATTTACTGGAAAATAAGTATGTTGGCAACATCAATATAACAATCCGTTTAATCGGAGCACTGGTGCAGTTCATTTTACCTTCACCTTCAAAAACGCAATCGGGCGAGGTGAATTCGTTTCTTTTTTGAACAATTTTATAAATGAATATCTTGTTCCTTATAAATACGACATTTCATAGAAAACCTATAGACGTCTAGTACAAACGTCCGAACTCGGACGAGCACTCGCCTTGGCCCCGACACAGCGCGACGGGCAGCGGCGCGTAGTTGCGGCAGCCGTGCGCGTCTTCCAGCGCGAAGATCTCCTCGGACGACGTTTGGGGCTGGGCGGCCATGCTGTGGAGGTGCAACTGTACTTTGTAGGACTTATTTCCTTTCCTTATTCAAAAGGTAAAGCTAGCCCGACAAATCGTTCATCGTCTCATTTTGGATGGATTAGATGGGACGAAAGTATAGAATAAGTCTAACGTCAAATCGCTGAACTAGAGACTCTAAACACCTGCATCTTATATAATGAACTAAGTTGTATGTTTCTGACTTCTAGAAACATTAGGTCATCAAACACAAAAACCACAACAACCTACAAAAATTTTGGTAAAACTAATAAAGTAAGAGCCCCTGAAATCAATTTTTCAAAATATTCCCCTTCCGACTCATTTCACACACAGCTTTCAAATAAAAAAAGCATCATCATTATCGGTTCAAACAGTCGAAAGATGTGAGGTAACAAAAAATATAATTACATCTCCTTTTTAAAGTCTGTCAAAAATTAATTTATATTGGGATTAGATTATACCAGATGAACAAGATTCTCGGGATATGATGCTAGTGGTGAGTTCACCAATGGTAGTAAGTTTATTAAACGTATGAAATATCAATTGCATGGCACTTAACAGTTCCAATTTTATTAATATCTAAAAACACCGATCATCAATGAGTCAGTGACGAAATCGGGGTTTTTAGTTTCTCGATTAACAGAACAGAAAAGCAGAAATACGAGTTAACAGAGTTGAAATTCGGAAGAGCACATTAATCTATAAAATTGCCAATTTTCAAAACTCCCGGAAAACTTTCAACGCTATTTTCCGAACCAAATAACTGGACTATGTGAATAGATGTCAAAAAAGAAAGGTTGGATGGCATTGTCTATAATTGGCTAACTTTACTTTTTACACCCACTAACAACACAATCGATTAATTAATTAATCACTTTCCGTTTTGGGAATATAGTAAAAACGGTGGACCGCCGGCAACTAGCAAGGGTCCATTGGCACCAACTAAACGTTGAAAGTGGTCTGAGAGAAAAAAGTTTGGGAACTTTGGTTTTCTTTCACTAGTCACAGATGACCTACCTTTCCGTGTTTACAGTGGACAGGACCTTTGCTAAGCTGTCTTCTTGTATCCGCAAGCAGCACGAATGTCACGCGCCGGGTTACATCAGCCAGTGCTCGGCGGACCTTCGGGGCGCATCTTATATAGCAAGTTCAGTGATAAGGTTTATTGCTCTCTCGTCTGCACAGATTTAAGCTGAACTCCAAATAATACAGGGTGCGTGACGCCCTTTTACTGTATCGTTACTTACAGAGACAAATTAAGACGTTATTGAAATTAAAAATGTAACAATTACCAACCAATTTACTAAGGAGTTGAAAGTTCTTCCGTTAAAAGACGTACAAGAAATAAATAGAATCTTAATATAGTAGCAAAAAACAGTCAACTAACAGAGATTATTTTCGATATATTTTATTTAAAAATGTAAACAGGGCAAATAAGGGGGCGCCATAATTGGATCTCGCTCCATCTTAAAATTGACCCCGGGCCGGCACCGATTCAAACATCACTGGATTTTGGCCCGACCTTGTACGCGTTGAGCTTTCGAGCTCTGCTTTTATGCCGATATACTGTTGTATATTAATTATGAGCTATGTGCATAGACAGCGCCCGTCTCGTAGCAACCTGTATAAAAACTGAGATAAACCGCATCGAACCGTTGGTACCCCGCCCACAGCGACGCATTCGAGTTTGACCCAGAACGAAAAATAAAGAATTAATAAAACAAGCCTATCTCAATTGTCACCATGATAAAGATTACAACAGCTATTTACTCACACGCTCTCCGTTATCGACGCAAGAGACTGAGCTAATTTTAGAGCGATGTCACTTACGGTCGTTTGAGGTCCTTATGGCCTTCCTCGCTAAATGGGCTATACAAAACTGGAAGAGTTATTCAAATCGGACCAGTAGTTCCTGAGACTAATGCGTTCTTACTAGAACCTATTTTTGTTACCTTTGCTAGTAAGCAAACAAACAAACTCTTCAGTCTTATATATTAAGTAAAATATTTTTTTTCTTACTGCGGAGGTCGTAGCTTAATCAGTGTCAGGCATTCGAGTCGTTCGCTAAGTTAAGCAGTTCCTAACGCAGCCAGGTGATAGATGGGTGACCCATTCTAATACTGGTTTTCAAAAATCCGACCTTCTCTAATCTCTATACTCTATATTTATACAGTTTCCGTAGTTCCTTTTTGTTTTGTTTGCACAACAAAGACATCAGTCATCAATCTTTATTAAAATTTGTCATTTACAACAAAATTGTCAATTAGTTGCCTATTCCGAGATTTTAAAACCGATACCATGTCGAAACCTTTAAGGAAAGAGTTTTGTACCCCTTTCTCAAAGGCCAGCGCGCATATGCGAGCCTTCTGGCAGTGCGGTTGTCCATGGGCATCGGTAGCCATTCAGATTAATCGCTTTTTATATATAAAAATTAAAGGTCATCTAACACGAAATCTCGAAAGCTTCGGGACGTACAATGATGATATTCGGCAAAGAAGTAATTACTTGTTAGTAGACACCCGCTAGGAAAGGATTTTTCAATAGCGCTGGATTAAGGTCTAAATGAGGTATTTATTTTTACCTTTGACTACGTCTCCATCACGAGTCTCCCACTGGGTTTTATAATCGCCTGTGTGAGGATCTTTCACAGAGTAGTCGTAAGCATATTTCGGGTGCGCCTGAAAGAAAATTGTTGCAAGATTTTTTCAAACAGTCATTGCTACTTATTTTAATTACTCTCAATAAAATAATAAATAGACCTTTTATCATCTAAATTGTACTATTAATATATTGAAAATAAGATAATTATACTTTATTTTTAGTCTCCATTACCCTATTATTTTTCTTTATTTTTTTTTGCGGAAAATTTGTGTTAGATGTTTTGGCCATACAGAAGACTTCAACGCGTCATAAAATTTGTCTCAGTAGAAATTCCATTTTGTTTGCAATGTCGAAAGAAATTATTTAACATTCTAATGCTATGTCTATATTTCATTAAAAACTTTGTAATTCATTTCAGACAAAACTGATTCACTTTTACAACATAAAAGATTGTATGTAATTTGGGACGTCAAACGGCAGTTGGTCACCTTAGCTCGCCCTAGAGCCAAATCTTCTGCAATTTAAGTGGATCCTGGTACTAGGCCGGGATAACGCTAGGTAAAAGAAAACATTTAGATATGTCTTATAAAACGTGGTTATTTAATAAGCACCTATGGTTAGTTGATTGTGGATAAGTGTCTTAGAATGTCCATAGATACATAACCAGACAACTGATAGATCTGAACAAAATTGGCCCACAGATACGTTACCGGCCTTTAAGAAATAAGTATGCTGTTTAATTGAGGACCATAATCCGTTTCGGTTGGGAAACACTAATGTTCACAGGTTGCATCTATCTATCTGTACATAAAAAAGCGAAAGGCCACCTAACACGAAATTTCGAAAGCCGCAGGCCGTACAAAAACGACATTTGGCGAGGAGATCGTTTATAGTTAGTGGGCATCCGCCAAGAACGCGTTTTTCGAAAGGGCTGTAGTATCCACTGATACTACGTAAATTTTATTAAATATTTACCGTAATTATAACTCGCCAAATTGGTGTATGCACGCGTCGTAATCACACTGATCACAATGTACTTAGATAGTTGTTACCGCTGTGTCATTTTACATACAAATATCTGTGGCATGCACACGATGCGATGCGGCGCCGCACCGGATTCGCAACCACCGGGACGAGGCGGGGAGGGGTGAATGCGTTGCGACGTCGTAGTGACACCGCTCAGTTGTTTATGCGAAAAACTGTTTTTTATTATGCGACTGTCCAACGCTGCTGGTTTCCCGGCGCGGCGCCGAACCGCTCGTGTGCCCCCGCCCTTAGAGTTACACTTATATAATGTATGAAGGAAAAATTTAAATTATTTAAAAAAAAATTATATTTTAAATAATTCTACAAAAAAGTCGATCTATTTTTCATATTTAAGTCATTAACGCCAAAATAGTGAACCATTATGCAAAGGGAACAGGAATGGGAAAAGAAACGGGAACAGGGACAACGTTATAGGATAATAGAGTATAGTAAATAGTAAATAATTCAACGTTCGGGCAGGACGGCGTCTGTCAAGTCCGCTAGTTAAACTATAAGTACTGTACTTTATAAGTATGTACTTTACTAAAAGGTTAGGCTTGGAACTGAAGTTGGCAAATCTTTGATTATAAATATAGATTTATATTTTGTAGCCATTTTTGATATACTTTTCAACCTCCTACGAAATTATATCGAAGAACGAATTAGTTTTTATCATATGGTCTTAAGAACACATGATTTCCATAGAACAGTACGCTGCTAAATTAACCGACAATTCAACACCGCCTTATATCTATATACTACGTATATATGTAACGTAACCATAGAACCCATTATTCAGACTCTACTGGTTATTAAATGGTACACGTCTGAGTTAAAGTTTTGTGATATGTTACAGCTTTTATTTAATTGTATAAAATGTTTATAAGGATACAACATTCGTCACTATTGTAATTATTAAAACTTCTAACATTTTCTTCAGCCGAGCAATTCAACAGCTGGGTCTGTTAACCCTTTATCCTTGTAATTTCTTATATTTCTCACATATCCCCATATAAGCGTAGCGTATATATGTAAAGTATAATTCGCAGTTATTTAATTAACCACTAGTTATTACTTTTATTCTTAATTATTTAAAATATTTATAGAATCAATAACGAGATATAAAATGCTTATTTTGGTTGTTATTCGCCGATTTATGGAAGTAATTTAATTTTTCCGGTTGTTAATCTAGATATATATGTGCATAAAAGCGAAATATCGCATATGACGAAATCTCGAAAAACATGTGATGTACAAACACGGAATATTTCGATAGGGTTTTCTACTTCATATAAATAATCACGGCATATATGTTCTCCTTTTTTACCAAAGGTAATTATTTTATAACCATTTAACGTCATTCATCATCCAATTACACCCAAAGAGTAATCGGTAAAAGCACTGGTTTATATTTGATATCCGACCTCCTCCGTGTTTTGGAAGGCACGTAAAACAGTGGGACCCGATTAATGTCTCTTTCTGATATTAGTCGTAAGGTTGTAGAGATCGTGGGGGTTCCGAGGATGACGTCAGATGGCAATCGGTCATCTTGACTCGCCCCACAGCCAAATCCTCTGCAATCTAAGCGGACCCTGGTACTTAACCGGGATAACGCTAAGAAGAAGAAGAAATAATAAAAAATACTAAAGCAAAAAATTGTAAAGGCTCGTACATAAGATTTGCTCACAATAAACTCTCGTTCGTTACCAATTCTATTGAATGCAAATGATGGGTATCTCAAACACAATTACCGACATGCGGGTGAAAGCTTACATACGCGTAAGCCCGCATCAAGGGAAACGAGCAGAATCAGAATTTACATTGAAGATTACATAATTGAACATGTGTGCTTCTCGCTGCTTTCTTGTATTAATTCAACGAGTGGAATA
Source organism: Charaxes varanes (assembly GCA_024363005.1). Taxonomy (NCBI): domain Eukaryota; kingdom Metazoa; phylum Arthropoda; class Insecta; order Lepidoptera; family Nymphalidae; genus Charaxes; species Charaxes varanes. The sequence continues at coordinate 47,257 of JANCMC010011808.1, read as the reverse complement.
TATTCTTTTTAATTACTGGCATTAGATACTGTGTTAGGCGTTTATGAAAAAATATTTTCGCCTAGTAATCGACTATAATTTACATATAGAAAATTAGGTGTTTCATTTACACCTCCTTGATAAAAGGATTTTTTCTTATGTTACAAGGGGGCAGACGAGCAGGCAGTAGGCACCGAAGTGCCTACCGGCGCCCTAAGGTGGTGGTTTTCCCTCTTTGGAACCCATTTTGTTCCTTGGAAATTATGGAATGTTTTGATAAAAACGAAGTGAACGGTTCAAAACCCCTTCGCTACGGTATTGTGTCACGCACTCCAAACACAAACTTTTAATTTAACCTTAGTTGGAGAGGAAACGAGAATATAAGATAAAAGGTAGTGCTAATATTTTTTTTAAAAGAAAATCATAGTCAAATTTTAGTCGGAGATCCCAGGGCCGTAAGACGTAAATTACTTTCTGAAGGATGAAATCTTAGGTTCCCAGTAGAGTCTCGTGTACCACCTGCATACTTGTTTAGTTGTAACTGTGACTCGTAGGCAGGTACCACGTGAAAAGGTGACTAAAATTGGATCTGCTTAACTTAATTTTAAATAGCTTAACTAAATTATAGAATATCTCTCTTCTTCTTCTTCTCTGGGTGCGTCTCCAATCAACGAAGGTTGGCAGTCAGCTTCGCATACTGCGTTTTGTCTTTTGCGAAGCGAAACATTACTCTGAAGAAATATAATAATTTACTCACCCAGTTAAAGCAAATCTTGTGAACGACTGCATAATGTGAGCAGCCAGGTCCCGCTCCCTGGTGTGGTACTGGAGAGACATATTCAGGGGGTGCCCGAACACGTATTCCATCTCGTCACCATGCATGACCCCCATCCATTCCCGACAACTTAACTCCTGTGTTATGGGTAAAGGTGGATTTAGACCAAATGAAAATAGAGCTAGAGCTAGATAAAGAGCATTTTTTCTCGATCTTCTATTGTAAACAAAAGTTCGCTCTTAGCGTAATAAACTGAAATAAGAATTAGAATATTTGTGAACGCAGACAGAACAACGAAAGAAAGCTTTACGTCTGTTTAAACTAAAAGAATTTCATAGAGTAGGGGTGGAATGAGTATTCGCTCGTATGATATAAATGGGCCTTTATATTCGCTTGTTATAAACAATACATATTTTTTAGAAATATATAAGAATATACACATTTTTTATGTTACAAGGGGCAAACGAGCAGGCAGCTAAGTGCCTACTGACGCCCATGGACATTTGTACGACCAGGAGGCAAGCAGATGCGTTGCCGGCCTTTAATAACGAGTTAAGGCCACCGGAAAGTCTCAGAAACCGAACGAAATGCGACAACAATACCATCACTTGACGTGACAGCATTGCCGCCACCTCTAATAAGAAAGACACTAGTAAGGTAAAGCGATGAAGTAAAAGGATATAAAGGTAGATGGGGAGGAGAGAAAGGATTCGGATACTACTGTCACGGACAGTATAGGGAAAGCGACATTGAGGGCGACAGGATAGACTAGGGTACGCACCCTAGTTTATCCGTATACGTAGTGTATCAAGTTTTGTGCAGTGGATAGAGAGTAGCGATGCTGTGGTCGCGCAAACTCCGACTCATCTCCTAATATGGTAACGTCTTTTACAAACAAGTTTATCTATGTGCGCTCCTTAACTACCTTTCTTATTTATTTATATAACTAGTCATACGATTAAACTATTATTCATTCCAAACGTACAGCCTTTGAATATTTGTTAATTTTTTAAATTCGAAAGAGTTCAGTGGACTTAACGTGAAAGTTTGACAAGATTTCAATTTGTTAATAAGGAATGTTTTCGAATAGGTACAGTGTGTTCGTTATTTTCATTGATTATACAAATCTTGTCTAGGTTTGAATAAATCCCACTAAAAGAAACTCTCAAAATATGTAAAAATCGCTGAATTCACGCGGACGAAGTTGCGGCGTCCTCCTTAAGTAAGGCGTCCTCCTGATAGAATGCGAATGCGCGATGCGAGCAAACTTAGTTCGTACGAGCGTGCGATCAAGCATATTGATGTCCAAAAAGAGTCCTAATTTAGGTTCCCGCGAACATCAATATGTTGTATCACACGCTCGTACGAACTTCTTACGAAAAATTAGAGCCTCAATAGCTCAACGGTATAAGGTATGGACCTCACGCTTATATATACAAATATATATAGATTAGGATCTCATTCGTCTAAATCTAAAACCTCAAATAGAATACCCAATTGGAAGGGAATTTAATTAAATTATGATCAAAAAGGTTTTATATATAAAAGAATAGATGTCTAATGACAAGATTGAATAAGCCTGATTACAGAGATAAATTTACGAAGGTTATGTTGAAAAATGTCCATAATTTTACGTGATAACGCCGAACGCATCGGCCGATTGTGCCTCTCTATCGCTCGTTCCGCACTCTTGCTTTTACGCTTAGCTCAGGCGAAACGTGATATTTTTTCACGAGTGCAGCCGGAATTCATCGATTTATAAGCATAACGGTTCTCGCCCAAAACTCCAAAAAGTGAGTCCATTCCTTTTTAGTCATTTCTTACTTACCGCCTGATTTTTAACAATTGTCTGGCCTATAAACCAATTACGAATTTCCCTTAAACTCTTCCTTGAAATTTAGCACTATCTCATTGTCATGGATCTTACGGTAGCGTCGCGCTCGTAATGCACTATCCTAAATGGTATATATAAATATATGTGAATCCGGTCCTGATAATTGTAGCCTAATTGTTTAATATTTTATTTTTTACAAAAGAAAGGACCTCTTAAATCCGTAGAACAAGTTAACAAGATAATTCAAAACCAAAAAGATAAAACTAAGCGAATAAAACTTTTACACTCGCGCGGTACTTATGAAAGTCGTTCGTAACTTGTAATAACAGGAAAAGGATGGGTTTTATATCCTTTTACTCCATCCCTTTCCCTTACTCCTGTCTTTCTAATTAGAGGTAGCGCCATGCTTGTAGCCGAATTGGGCCGGCGGCAGCGCGTCCGGGTACCAGTACCTCTTTTTTACATGAAATCGACGTGAAGTGGCGACAATACTGTCACGTCAAGTGATGGTATTGTTTTCGCGTTTTCTTCGGTTTGTGAGACTTCCCGGTGGTCTAAACTCGTCATTAAAGACCGGCAATGTATCTGCTTGCCTTTTGATCGTGCAGATGTCCATGGTCGTCAGTAGGCACTTAGCTGCCTGCTGCCTGCTCCTTTGCCCCTTCTAACACAAAAAAAAAGTGCGGGAAAGACGTGGTGTCAAGTAGTCTAAGATAGAAAAAAATTGTTGGGAAGGGAGAGGCCTTTGCCCAGTAAAGGGGACACTATAGACTGATCAAAAAAAGGAGGAATTACAAAAATATTTTTACAGCTAGCTAGATATCGGTGCAGTCCGATCTTCAACAACTAAAGCCCGCTAGATTGTAGTCTAGCACTGGTCTATTTTGTATGAAAATAATACATGGAGAAAAGCGTGCTAAGACACGCTTATATAGAATTGTTCCGTATCTGATACTGTTGGGGATCGGTGCCTTGACTGAGTTATATTGACGGGGCAATAAAACACCGACCTTTTCTTATCTTCATAGACTTGTGTATAACAGGCGGCTGTTACCTATAACACAGGCATTAAGTTGTCTACCTTAGGAACAGACGTCCGTGTGTAATTTTTATTTATTTATTTAAACATACATTCGCTTTTGAAGCAACAGTTTTTTTAGCTTGATGATATCCTATATCTTTCCTTGATAAATGGGCTATATAACACTGAAAGAATTTTTCAAATTGGAGTAGTTCCTGAGATTACAAACTCTTCAGTTTTATATATGGGTATAGATTAATAATACGTATAGAACTTTCGGTAACGCACACCAATACCAAACGATTTACACACACACGCATACATTTAACTATAAAATTGTGTCATGTGACATGACAAGATAACAGTCTGTTTTGTAATGACATATAATATGATGAAACTGTCAAATGTCGTTCTGCTAAGAATAAAAACTTTGTACATATCTTTTAATACAATAAGCATAGGGTACGCAAATTTAAAACTTTGTGGCCGAATTTCGACCGGATGGTTATATAATTATATTTTTTTGTGAAAGGAGACAAATTAATATAATTTATCTCTATGTAATATGATGATAAAGTCATGGGTTTTTTTTAATACAGGACTATATGACACACGCACGTCTGTTCCTAAGGTAGACAACTTAATGCCCGTGTTATAGGTAACAGCCGCCTGTACACAAACATTATTTTTGTAGTTTAAACCTTCCCTGAAGAATGGGTATGTATCAAAACGTACAGACTTTAAATCCGTCCAGCGGTTATCGAGTTGTAGCGAGACTATCGGACAACGATTGTTTTATATATAAATAATGATGTAACATTTTTGTAACAAAAAAAAATCTTTTACAGGGTAACCAAATTCCCGTAGCCCCACCAGTACCAGAGCCCATCCTCCGTGCTCTCGCCTACATCGCGGCCCACCCAGCACCAGTTGAGCGCGTGTACAAACCCTAAGCGATAAAATTGGACCTAAACCGGACTAACACTGCCATTGTATAATATTGTTGGATTCTCGATTTACCCCACGTTTTTGTTTGTTTTTATGTTAATTAGCGTCGTACAATGTAAGATATCGAGTTGTAATAAAGTGTGACATACAATTTTCACTTTCATTTCAACAATAAAGCTTCAAAATATTTTGCTCTTGATGGGCAGTCTATTAAACCCTATAGTTGTTTTGCTGCTATCGTGACAGTCTGGCTATAGACATTGGCTAGTATTTTAAGCTGTTTGAAGTAAACATGGAACACAACCTGGAAACCTCATTTCAATTAACATCTTAACTTTGTGTTTGCAAATATTATTATAATTTTTAAAAGATTTTATAACATTTCCTTTTAATATAATGGCGGCTCCACATTAGTATCAGGAAGCTCAGTTAACAGACGTGATTAATAATGTGGGTTTTCACGGGGTTCGCGCGCGTTCACGCCTGTTCCCCGATCAGAGCCGGTGGTTTGTCCCTCGACAAAGGGTTCGCGCCTCTTTCGCGCGGCGTTCACGGGTACACGTTCACGCTTCCGTGAAATTAAATTTCGCAACTGGGTCCAATATAATAATTTATATCAATATAATTCTGATAACTACTTCTCTATAGAAAGTCTGAAATGCAATTATTATAATTACTAAAGATAGTTCTAATCATATAATTCAAAAGTTAAGCAAGCAGCATCTTTCACGTCCATTTCGCGGCGAGTTCTACAAACGACTGTCAGCATCCCGTGAATGTGGAGGGCATGACCTGTGTCGTGAATTCACGGCGTGAATACGCGGCGTAAATTCACGGCAATAATGTGGAGCTGGCATAAAGCCAGAACAGTCAGAACGTTTTCATAAATAACTTAATTGTCGTAACAGTTCTAAAAGCATTTTACATTAAAGCATTTGTTATCTCGTGTGGATGTAATTTAAATGTATAGAGTAAGATAAATCTGACTGCCATCTGATGTCATCCCCGGGTTCCTCACAATCTCACGGCTAATATGACATTCACCGGATGTGGATTTCGAAATACGGAGGTCAGATTTATGAAAAGCAAATGTTAGTATAGGTCACCCATCCATTATCTGGCCGCGGTAACAACTGCTTAACCTAGCGATCGACTCAACTGTCAACCCCTCATCAAGTTACGACCTCCACAGATCATAGAGTACGATCAATGTAATATTCTTAAGTTTTCATTTTGTGAAAAATATTTTCCCGTCCCCAATTTCAATATCGAGCCATTCAAATAACTCTTTGAAGCCGGCTTAATATAATCAATTGTGTAATAAGAGCTAAAAGCCGTACCTTGTCGGGCTGATCTTTTACCTTCGAGTTCCAAATATAATTAACGGACTTTTTGATCCTCAACCAGCCAACCTATTCTATAAATCTTAACTCATCATTTAAACAAGTAATTAGTACTGATAAATATAAGAACCTGGTGACATTTTAATTTATATTTAATTAAGTTAATTTAAGTTAATTTATATTTATAGTCCCGGTTTCGCACGGCTGCTGTGTAGATATGCAGGTATTATGCCTATAAACCTTCTCATTGTATCGCTCTGTTTATTCATGAAAACCGCATTAAATCCGTTGGATAGTTTAAAAGATTTACGCCTATAAGAATGGGAAGTGACTATTTAAATTATACCGCAAAGATAAATTCTACATGTATAGATTTTAAAAAAAAGCTATTTTGGTTTATTTGGAGGGGTAACAGAAATATTAATCATACTCAAAAATAAGTCTTAGTAGTGTTTAAAAACATATCAATATTTCCATTTAATAAAATAAAAGCAGTCTATTGTCTTCTATAACTGCCGTTTGTATAGACACCGAAGATTTTGTTAGGTAGATTTTAGAGTTTAGAAAATCGGGAAGTGTTTCTAAATAAGTTTCCAAGATTAATACCGACCACACAAACAAACAAACATCCCATTTTATATGACAGCTCTTCTATAAATTTCTAAATATATTAAGTTCATGTAAAATTGTAAAGTTCATATTTACTGTAGTCGCTGTCGACAGTTCTAAATAAGGAAACTGTTCGTGTTACGAAAATTTCTGTGTAGCAATTGTACAATTTGCTAATTACAATTCTTACTTACTTATTACTTATATTTCTATAGATTATTAGGCAACCATTAAGTAATTGGAATCAAGAATCATTTATTTTTCAAGAATCTTACAAAGTATTTGAAAAGCATCTAATTATAAAAAAAATATGTAAAAATAACAAAATGAGAAACTTTTTTTTGAACTAAGACTTTCGTGAGCGTAATTCATATAACGGCTTTTAAACTCACACGTATATTATATCGGGATTGCCCAACTAGTTTCAAACCCATCCGGGGTCCTTCTCGCCTATACCCCGACTATATGTAAATAAATATATTATACATATATTGATATAGATTCCTTGTACTATTTATCTATAAAATAATTTCTCTCCAGGCACAAGTTTTTTGCTCATCCAGAGGTACAGTACCTCTGGATGAGCAAAAAATATTGTACAATACAGTGCAGTGCAGTGCGGTACGGTACAGTACGGTACAGCACAACACAGTACAGTACAGTACAGAACAATACAATATAATACTTAATAGGAATACAGATTTTTCTTATTCCTAAATTTAATATCACTTAGTGCTGTTTAAAAAATATAACCAAAAACATCCGTTTGAAACGTTAACTTCAAGGATAAACGTCGTGCGTTATATTGAACTCTACCTTGATCTTTAAATCGTTGATAGCCACAATAGTGTATCATTAGGACATCAAGATGATACCACATGACTGATTGGTGTAGCGAATTTCCTTATTTATTGGGTGTTTATACGGCGTTCAATATTTTTTTCCACTTCATCGTAACGAACCGAATAATACTTTTTTGTAAAATTAAAAAAATATATGCAAGACAAGCTTCCGCCCACGTCGTTGCTCGCTTTGTTGTTGCTCGTCTATGCTTGCGTAACTTAAAATAAGTTCTTCTCTTCTTTATGCACTGACTTTCTTAGTCACTTAGTTGAGTTATTATACAGATTTTTTCCAAAAATTAATAACAGTTGGTTTTTTTGTTTGAACCTTTTTAGGGTACCGTAGGAAGGAATGCTTAGAGTTTCTCTCCGTCCGTCTGACCGTCTCTCCGCCCCCACTAGAATTTCAAATTAGAAGTAGACATTCGAAATTTCCCACGTCGATACGATATGCTAAAAACTCACTAGGAAAAATATTTTGTCTGAAATTGGACAACAACAACTTTTGACGTCCTATTACAAATGCTTTTATCGCGTATCCGATACGGAACCCTTTTATAAAAGCGTGTGAACATAAACTTGGGAATGCATACGTTCTATTTGAACGCTATTTTACCGCCCGTAGAAGCTCTCGTGCGAGTGAGGGCTTACATCGATGGCTGCTTCTAGTTTCTACTCATACAAATGGTTATTGTATTGTAATGTAACTAATATGCTATTACAATTCAGAGATGGTTCATGGTATCCTTTGAAGGACCTTTACGCGCAGACATCACGTCTCTACTATAAATCTTTCTCACGATCTACAAGTGTTTCGGTGAATTTATTGAATGATCCGCTTACATCATAGAATGCTGTACGGAAACACGTTTGGGGGGTTTGTTAGGAGATTACCAAAATGTGACATTGTGTGACAACGAGCAGGGGGAAAAGCTTTGTAACGTCACATGTCAAAAATAAAAATATTCAAAAATATTGGTAAAGAAATTATTGATACTGCTATTTTCATTAAATTGATTAAAGTATTTCCAAATAAAACGAAAACCGCCTTCCAAAAACACCAAGGAACTAAAAACCAAAAGTAATTAGTACTTTCATATAATTAAGTAGACACCTAGTCATATATTTAAGTCGGCACCATCTGCATCCGTTTTGGCGGGGAACCTTTGTGGCTTATAAAACTTTATTTTTAATTTTTTTGTGGAAATTATATGTATTTTGCCTATATTATGATATGGGCAGGCCAACTAAACGCACTTCTCTAATGACAGCTGAGAATGTGGAATACATCATCTATATTCAGAACGGTTACCGCGGTTTGCTAATTTCGAATTAAATCCATAACCACTAAATTTAGTGATGGGCTTATAAGGACTGTAAGCCCACATATCTGTTTCAAATGAGATTCATTTTTACGTTTAGAAGACACTTGTATTTATACTTTAATTTTAACACGATAATAAAGCATTAAGACAACGATACGTCGAAAAACGTATTAAGAACTTTATTAATCGCCAATAATGTTTACTTAAAGAGACTTGTCAACGATTACAGAAACAGAATTCACAAATCCTAGATGGTCCCATCATCTTTTTAAATGGTGCGTTATGATACAACAAAAACCGTTCATACAGTAAAATGTTTCTTAAATCTAGGTTCTATTACGAGTTTAAAATTATAATAACTTTACTGAAACGGGAAAAACCCGATACTAATATTTTCGGGAAAATTCCTACCGCTCATAACTATGCTACGTTAAAGCGGCCGCACCGGCTTGTCTAGGGAGTATAATGAATACAAAGAAAACTGCAAAAACTGCACAAAAGATGCATAATTCGCATAAACCGAGGGACCCGCATGACACCGCTATGTCAGTTATTTTTAAGAGTGAAATCTGCATTCAGCATAGATTATAGCCGCCATTTCATTTTCCAAAGAGGGTTGAATATATTTATATAGTTAGTATGCATTAATAGAGTTGTTTACCCGCGCAGCGCTACCCCTGTTACGTACTCTTAAGTTTTATTTCCATTGCGGTTTTATATAAAAATATTGAAGAAGATGGCAGTAACGATAGGGCCTCCTGGTCCGCCTCAAAAAAAAAATTGCTTGAAACCTAGCTAGGACCCTTTAAATTTTACATGGAGCGTTACTAAAGGTCGTCCGGTCTTTTTATTTTATGTTGCAGTTGTCTGTTTGCCCCGTGTTATATAAAAATAGCTCATACTAATCTTAAACACGTAAAAAGTAGACCAGTTTTCATATATATCTAATAATAAAAAAAAAATTACATTATACTTATTTGCGTCTATTTATGTATGTTATTAATAAGAATTACTATAATTTAGGTTTTCTTCAAGAAGGTTTTGACTCGCCTTGTTTTGGTTTTTTAATATCCACCTTGAGCCCCACAAGAAAAGGTCAAATTCTCTTCGCATTATTTCTGCACCCTCCCTACTAAATAGTACGTACTCCAAAACGACTGGACCGATTTCGAAAAATCTGGCTGATGTAGCAAGAAAGCTTACAGCTTAAAGTAAACTTTAAAGAAAACCTTATGCAGAAAACCTAAGCCCCCAAAAATGTAACGAAATTAAATTTACGCACTACATGCATGAGGCCCGTGCCAATTGTTTTATTATATTTATCTTTTCTTTCTTGTCGTTTATTCACTCAAACGCATCTGAACCATGACAGCGACTAATGGGTAATGATAAAGTCTACGGTGCATCCAATGCGATGCTATACTATTTTCCGTATTTATAGCTACAACGCTAAGCAAGGGTTAAAAATCTTTTTTAAATATTCTGCTTCTTGCGTCGTTTCCTCATTACTAAGGATCGTGGCAAATAGCTGATACAACATGCGTGATAGCCTTTCTACTTGTAACGATTAAATTTAAATATTACTTTGGCATAAATACTCACAATATTTTAGACTCTACTGACGAATGACATTTACCCATCTTCGAAGATTTTAATAATCTATCTTCTACTGCTAGTTTTAGATATAAATACACAGTACTTTTGTAAGTATTTGACGTTAATAATGTTAAATTACTATATGTTAATAATATAAAACCCTCTGTTTAATTATTATAAACAACTAACACTCGGACTCGGACTCGGATCGTGACTCGGCCACGTGTTGTTGTGGCTGAGTGATTTAGGAAAAAAATATAAAAAGAAAACTGTCCTATCACTAAAGCTGGACCAAATTACGCATAAATGCCAACCTTCATGAACATCGATTGACTTGCTAAGGAGTTCCCTGCGAACGTACATAGTTAAAATGGATTTTTATATAAAACTAACTGTGCCCGCGACTTCGTCTGCGTAAAATTAGATAAAAAATTGTTCATTATTATGGGAATAACTCCCAATCCAAAGTATCAATTAAAGCTCTCAGCTTCCACACAACTCATTGTAAGCGGGTATAAGAGTGACGTGAGATTTTTTCGTGAGGAGATCAAAGGAAGCAGCAGCAGAGGAAAAGGCTTGAGTGGCGATTTGGGTTCGTGACGGAAATAATCAAGTGAATTGTGACGTAAACAGTTTCTACGGATGTTTTCAGTATTACTTTTATATTATTGCCTTGTTTTGTATGTTTACGTTACCGTTTATCTATTTACCAGCTTGTTTGTCTATATTTTATAATCTGCCTTAAACAATATCTCAAAATATTAAGCAAGCTCCCTCTAAAATTTCTTTTAAAAGACAATGATAAGAGTTTATTTAGGGTAAATTTTAACAGCACCCAACTGGAGCTAAATTAATTTTCAATTTCAAAAAAAAAGCTTAATAATATATAATATAATTGATTGTTTTTTGTTATATAAAATAAACGAATATAAAATGGTGAAAAGATATGTGTAAAGGTTGTAAATTCGTAATTTCAATTATACATGTTACGTTAATTTAAAATAATAATAATTGTGGTTTTATTTCCAAGTCGCTATCGCGTTTGCAATGTGCTAAGCCCGTGATTTCTTTAAGCACTTCTCTTTGACACGGAATGTGCAAAGGGCGGTACAGAAGGGAGGTTGTGTTGTAGTATAATAAAGTGTATTCTTAAAATAAATTTTACATGATCTATAAGACTAAACGTTGTCTTATTCCATCCTACGAAATTATCATCGAAGTCATTAAAATGAGTGTTCCGTATAATTCGTTTTATCGCGTGTAATTGCTTCATTCCGAATCGACATCTAATGGTTCAATGGAAGACCACTTTGTCGGCTCATCTAATTAAGTCACCTTTAGTGTACGTCGATAGCTGAATAGTACAGGGGATTTGGAAAGCCAATGTCAAAATATCTTAAATTCATTTGGCTGTATAGGATTTAGTTAATGCTAATTTCTACTTGGTATCCTTTATGAGACGTGTTCATTATATAAGGAAATATATTGGCAGAAATAATAAGTATGGTCGACTAAGGAGGTCGTAGCCTAATCAGTGGTCGGCATTTGAGTCGATCGCTAGGTAAAGTTGCTGCTACGGCGACCGGCTGATAGATGGGTGACCCATTCTAGCACAGATTTATATTTGATATCCGACCTCCTCCGTGTTTTGGAAGGCACGTAAAACAGTGGGACCCGATGAATGTCACTTTGTGATATTAGTCGTAAGATTGTAGAAATCGTGAGGATTCCGAGGATGACGACAGATGGCAATCAGTCGTCTTAACTCGCCTCACAGCCACATCCTCTGCAATCTAAGCGGACTTAGTCTGTGTAAAATTAGATGACAAAAAAGATTAAATTTTAGTATGATAATATATAGCCTTCCTTGATTAGTGGGCCCTATTTATACGTGCCTTCCGAAAGACGACGAAGGTCTGATATTTGAACACAAGTGTTAGAATAGGTCACCCATCTGTCACCCGACCGCGGTCAAAACTGCTTAACCTAGTGATCGAGACAAGTACTGACGACAAATTAAGCTACCACCTCCTCTGATAAAGTAGTAATGTTTAGTATGTCGGATTCGTGCCCTAATTGGTATAATTTATAATTTAGGAAATAGTAAAAATAAGTTGTAGCTGTTCTGCATTTTTGGTTGAATCACAGCTGTTGTTTCAAGGAAAAAGTATTCAAAGACATCTGAGTCTAATTTACTGGTCGCTTTATGTTAAATGCAGTCATATGGATGGAGTTGGTAGACGGAGGATCGCAAAGGTAACAGTCAGGGCCGCTCTTCAGGAATGGAGCGGCCGCTCCAGGCGCAGAGTCCCAGAAAGTGCCACAGCTAGGAGCGACACCTATATGCGATTATTTTAAATAAATTTTATATTAAAAAATATAAACAACAAATTTTATCCATTTTTTTTGTCCCGCTAATTAAATTAAATTTATTATAATTATGTAATTTTCTTGATATCTTCCGACTTTAATATATTATAAAATTATAGTTTTGTTTTATTTTCCTCATTTCAAGGAAGGTTTAAAAGTAAACAAATAAAGGAGAAGTCGAAAGGTTATTGAAAAATACTAAAAACTTTTGACTGACGTGCTCTGTAATTATATTTCACAAAACAAACGGTGTCATGCTTTATGGACAAGACTTAAGGGAGATTAATTAATTGGGTACAACAGATAAGCCAAAATTCGTGCAGGACAATGTCTTCTGAGTTCGCTAGTATTACGTAAATTGAAAAAATGTCAGAACATTTTTTTTACCGGGAAACCGAGAAGCGCTGGGTTCCTTGAAGAAATACGGAGGGGCCCTTCTGTGGTCAAGAATTTTTTTCATATAATTTTTTCTCCAAATTGTTACCTAATTTAAATTCATCTTTTAAGAATTAAAATTCAATATAAAGAAGTGTCTCAAGCAGTTCGGAGATTAGCTAGTATAAAATTAATTAGTATATAAATGTGTGTCGCAGTTAGCGCGAGATGATTGATTTAAATATGTAGAAAGTAAATATTATTTACGACTGTTGACACTCTCTAACGAGATCAAAGTTAATTAATTGACCTAGTATCTATGCGCAACGCAATAGTTATTTTCCATAACAAAACGTTTGTATAATTGTATATTTCATTATAAAAAACTTAACAATTTATACATATATTATTAAAAGAACATTATCTTTTCAGGGCAATCCTATACATAATTAAGATTACCCATGTATTTTGTCCAATAAAAGAATTTGATTTGATTTGATTTGATTTGAATTATGTTCTATCAAACTTATGACGTCCACATATTTCATATTTAAAAAATAAGGAGTCCGTACGTGGTACGAGAAATTTGCCTCAAGACGATTACACCTAGCTTGGACTGAAAGTCTTACCACCTCTATATATAAATACCATCCCTACACTTTAAATAACCCAAGCTTTATGTTAGTGCATGTTTAATTAGTGCAGATGCGTTGCCAGCCTTCAAATAGGAGTTTAGACCACCGGGAACTCTTTTAACCGAACGAAACGCGACAACAATACCATCACTTGTCGTGACAGCATTGCCGCCAATTCACTCCGATCTTATGTGCGATTGTTTTTATATGAAGAAGTTATTCCAGATTTTGATGTGACATTATAAAATACAAGATTAATTAAGAAGTGAATAAAGAATTTCTTTTCATTACTATCATCATGGAACAAGACAATCTAATAAAATCTGACAATCCATTCCATTACTGACAAATCATAAAATCTTACCCCATAAATCTGGACGGGCTCATGATATTTTATCGCATCGTCGGACAAGAGTTACAAATAAATTTGTCAAAGGGAAACGATCTGAGATATTTTTAAGACAGGTGATATCATTTGCCTCAAAAGTCACTGATATTTGTGATGTTGAGTAGAGATGTTTCACTTTAAAAATTATCGCCCCTACACAAAATTCCATTATTTTGTTTTTTTATTAAGTTTTTTTATTTCTTTCAGAAGAACCTTTTCCTGACAATGACAAACACAACAAAAAAAAATTTAGCGCAATCAATCCCGCCGTTCACGCGTGATGCCGTGACCAAGGGAAATAGGGATTCACTTTTAGGGTTCCCTAGTACTACAAGGAACCCTTATAATTTCGCTCTGTCCGTACGTCCGTCCGTCCATCCATCTATCTGCCCGTAAGTTGGTCTCTCCGTCCGTCCGTCTATCTGCCCGTAAGGTGGTCCCCCCCTAGCATTCCCAAACTATTAGATGCAGAGACATGAAATTTTCCATGTTGATAGAACATACTAAAAACTCATTAGGAAAATTATTCTGAACAAAATTGGACAACAACTTTTGAAGTTATTTAACAAATACGTTTATAGCGTACCAGATACGTAAACCTTCTATATAAACGTGTCTTGACACGCTTTTGGCCATTTTTAAATATGTAGATGATGAAACAGATATAAAATAAGATCGTATATCTGTTTCATCATCACAACTATGCCACACTGTATCAACTGTAATAAGACCACATTTTTGCTCCGTTTACATTAAATAAATGTCTTAAAAGTACCAACTCTTGGCTGAGTGACTCCTCCAGGCGAAGGTGGGAGACCATGCGGCGTCGGGACTCTGGTCTCCGTGTAGGAATTCCTATCCTTTGCATTGGAACCCGTTGTAGCTCCTACTGACTCCGACCTACGGTTTTCGGGCCGCGACACCTAGAAGTAAAGAAAAAAAAAATTAAATATCACACAACTAGTCAGTTAATTTTCTTACTTTAATATTAATATTTTTTATGTTGGTAACATTTTCATTTAAGAAGGCAGAGTGTGTACAGTCTAAAATGCACGTCCCTCCAAAATATTCACCTATACATGCAAAACAGCGCGTAGAAGCGAATACGCAAGCTCGTCAATATCATCGGCTTACAGTGAAGAGTTGAGTTTGAGTTTACAATAAAAACGCTGCACACACACAAGCAAGCGTTTAAATTAAATAGTTTAGGAGCGTGCATTTTTTGACTGAAACATCTATAGTTAAAAAAGGTAAAGGCTTAAGTGGCCACGACCATAGACCAGTATTTCAATCCATAAGGTTATGGATTTCAACTCATCTCTCTGCCGTTGATCTATAAATCCTTCTTTATTTCAAATCTTTCTTTAATGTCTTCAAGTACAGATTATAATTAATTAAATTAATGTGTCATTGACACGGGTATAATTAAGATATAATTAAATACAACCAGTTAGCTATATTTCGTGATAGTACTGTTGTCTACGAAGAGGAAATTCGCGAATGTGGGAGTTTCATTTTATCAATTTCGTTTGTTCCGGGCTGTTAATTTAGATAGCATATCTCTATTGTAGCTCCAACAGAGATTCTTCTATGCTATCTTACAAAATGAACTCGAACATTTCTATAATGGTGTTGCTCGATAATTTTTTTAATGTTGTAAATGTCGAGATATATATATTGACGGGATTGTATCAACACCATTTAGGAAGATTTCGCGTGCTTATTGGTAAAATGACCGATTGCGTTTTAGGTCTAAAGTGAGTTAATGATACAGGCAGCTACGTTTCAATGTACTCTATCAGCCAATCTAGGAATTATTTCAAATTCTCCATCCTACACTGACATACAGCTATTTTTGTCTTTTTAACTAAAATAGGTTTTTGTTAAAAAGACAAACAAATAATAAAATATCATTTCAATATCATAGGAAACAAAATTTGGTACTATTATGACGTTTTTGTCGAATTATAAGCGGAATAAGTCGTAAAATTCAAAACGTTTTTGCGATTTTCCAAAAATCTGCTTTTATGAGTTAGGTCAGTTTATTATTAAGCGTGCGATTTTTTTAATAACCTATGAGTTTCAAAATGTTGTAAAAGGGAAATAGGTGTAAATTACAATTAATATACGTCGCCCGCTTAATTGAGCATAAATTTAACTTACATTAATATTTATGACCAGGCGGCTGTATATCTATTTTTGAAATGACCAAAAATTTGCATATAGAGCTATGCTCTTTTTTGGGGTTCCGTACTCCTACAAAAAACCCTATAGTTTTGCTCTCTCCGCTCGCAAAGTGGTTACATCCATAGGATTTTCACAATATTAGATTTAGTGACTTGAAATTTTATATGTTGATAGGAGATGCTAATAACTCACTAGGTAAATTATTTTTAGCGAAATCGGACAATAAGTTTTGAAGTTATTTAACAAATACGTTTATCGCGTATAATATACGGAAACCGTCTATAATAATACTAGTTAAATGCTCTTCCGCATTTAGTTAAATTGTTATTACTTAACTTTCATTAACTAAAACGAAAGTCAGTTAAATCATCTCAACCGTCGAATTTAGCGTTTCAACAATTTCCTGTAAGAGTTCCCTCTCTGCATTTGCAATTCAATGCTAGTTTCTGACTTCTATGAATTGATGAATATGAAAATACCTCTTGGTAACAAATCGAATAAGAATTGAAAGAGGAAGCCATTTTCAATAAATGCGCAAATTTCTAGTTTGAAATGAGCTTTATAACTTGGAAAAGTGTAAAAACGATTGAAACAGTTCTCTGAGACTAAGTCTATTTGAAGTTTAGTTTTCAGTATATCATGAATTGTCTTGGATTTATATAATATATAAGTTAGAGTAGAATAAGATAAGATATAATCGTATATGCTAGCCAACAAAGAGCCAAGGGTAGAACAGTGCTACTCTACGAGGAGGACGCACGACAGGTCAGCGAGGTAGGAGTTTCGATTGAGCGCCATGGCAAATTCAGTCCACTAATAAGATGTCTTCGCCCTATCCCGGTCTAGTACCAGGATCCGCTTAAACTGCAGAGGATGTGGCTATGAGGCGAGTTAAGATAGCTGACTGCCATATAAGGTCAGCCCAAGAACCCCTACAATCTCTACGAACCTACTGATTTACGTGTCTTCTGAAACACGAAGGAAGTCGGATATTTAAAAACCAGTGTAATAAAGGGTCAGCTATTAGCGGTAAGTGTTACTTAACCTACAGATCGACTCAAATGCCGGCCACTGATTAAACTAAGACTCCTTCTGAGAAGAGATTGGGATATGCAAGCTTAAATTACTTAAAACATACGTGAGTGCTTGTATCCTTTTCCTAGCTTTATTCCGGCCTAGTATCAGGGTCAACATAGAAGAGGTCGTGACCTAGTCAGTAGTCGGTATTTGAGTCGATCGCCAGGTTAAGTAGCTCTTGTTACGACCGAGTGATAGTTGGGTGACATATTTCATACTGGTTTATATTTGATATCCGACCTCCTCCGTGTTTCGGAAGACACGTTAAACAATAGGACCCGATTAATGTCACTGACTAATATTATTCGTGAGGTTGCAGAGATCGTGGTAGTTCCGAGGATGACATCAGATGGCAAGCCACACCTCTGAAATTTAAGCGGACCCTGGTCTAGGCCGGGCTAACGCTAGGAAGAAGTTACGTTAATGCTCGTATATACACGGTGGCGTCCTAGAAGTTCTACTAGGAAGCCAGCCTAATTTATCTAACATATTTTAGTGAGGTGTCAATAAAACCTGAATAGTAACACCAAGGCTTTGAGAAGATAAGATATTTGTAGAAAATGCCGCTCGCTTTTGATCAATCGCGTCGGCTTTAAAGCTTATTTCTTACCTGATTGTTCAATCAGTGGAAAAAAGAATTTCTCGGGTTCTTTCGAGAGCTGAGATAGCGAAACAAGCAAATTGTGAGGACGAAGGGACTTTTGAACTATCGTCTTCACGATTTCGCTCCCATTCGCACTATAGTTAAAAAAGCGTTGCGTTAAATCTCGGCGTTGGCGCTTTTTCAGCGTCGATGATACGAAAATACACCGTATACATATATAAATAGCGTTGAAAATAGAACATTGCTCGATAAAAAAGCGTGGCTTTTAAAAGCGCTGCCGTGTGAACATAAACAAGGGAATCCATATGTTGCATTAGAACGCTTTTTTAACGCGCGGTAAAAAAGCTCTCGTGCGAATGGGGGCTCACTCATAGTAGTGAATGTTTTAAGTAAATTTTATCTTCTTTTGCAATACTACCTCCCGTATTCATAGTTAAGTGCATGTCAATAATAATATCTTAAAGTAGCGTTCATTCGCATGAGAGCTTTTTTTAACGCGCGTTAAAAAAGCGTTCAAACAGAACATATGGATTCCCAAGTTTATATTCACACGGCAGCACTTTTGTGACGCGACGCTTCTTTTTCGAGCAATGTTCTATTATCAACGCTATACCTATAGATATACGGTATATTTTCGTATCGACAATGATGAAAAAACGCCAACGCCGAGAATTAACGCAACGTTCTTTTAACTCTAGTGCGAATGA
Organism: Charaxes varanes; assembly: GCA_024363005.1. Classification (NCBI taxonomy): domain Eukaryota; kingdom Metazoa; phylum Arthropoda; class Insecta; order Lepidoptera; family Nymphalidae; genus Charaxes; species Charaxes varanes. The sequence continues at coordinate 28,642 of JANCMC010011808.1, read as the reverse complement.
CGGCTAATAATAAAAAATAAAACGTCCAAATTGGCACGATGAATGAAGTCATTTTACTTTGTCGTTGAATAACCTAGAATCGTGTTTATTTATTAATACAGAACATTATGACGTTTATATAAGTCTGTATCGAACGCTGCGTATCCTTTGTCCAGTATCAGTTTCCAAGTAAAAAGTTTTAATGAGACCACGAGACCTAAATCTTGTAGATGACGCGTCCAGATGGCTGGAACGATCAAACTAGACTTATAAGCGAAAAACTTTCGCGATACTGGTATACCTAAATATAAAAGACAGAAAGGATTTTGTGAAGGTTTGATAATTTATTTTGTTAAGAATAAAGTGATTTGACCTTGATATTCAAATTCAAATGATATTACATAATTTATTACTATGTTACCTGAGTCATTAAAAAAAAATTAAAAGAAGTGTGTATGTATGGTTTTAAAAACAAAAAAAAAATAATTTTGTGGATATGACTGTCAGTAGGTCCGTTTATTTGTTTTATAAGAATCATATCTGATCTTTTGTTTATTAAAGGATTCATTTAGGTTAGGCTTCTCTAGATGAGTTTACAGAATATGTAATTGTTACTTCGCAACTGCGGAACACCCTTGATACAGCAAAATCCTGAGATTCATTGCCGTTTAAGCGCTTGGAATCTAAAAATTTTGTATAAAGATTTCCTTTAGATCTCATTCCACGGATAAGGGATTTAGCGAGCTTTTTCTGCATTCGAGATAGGGATTTGAAGGGGGGATACACGAAAGACGAGCCTCTTATCTGATAGTTTTCTATTTTTATTCCCCTTTATTATCACGGTTGTTTGTTGTGCCTTCGCTTTGATATCAGATATGAGACACGACTTACTTTGTATAATTTGTTTACGTGTCGCTTTTACTTTTTCTACTTCATCCGATGTCATCACAAAAATACAAGGTGCAAAAGAAATCGTGCTGGATACGCATTCCATGGGTTCTGTTCATGATTCTAGACTCCCCGGTGGTGAAATTTTTATTGAAATGTACAATTTTTTAAACTGAATACTGTATAATATCATTATTACTATCTGTCCCGATTTTAAATCAAAACAATTTTTTTCACTATTTTTACATGAAACCGCAATGTAAATCAAACTTAAAAGTACGTAACAGAGGTATCGCGGCGCGGGTCGTTGACTTGTTTTGCGCGTCAACATTTTGTTGACGATTGCTTCCCAATGTTCACGATACGGGGGGTTGTCAAAATCGTAATCCTATGCAATAAATGATTTGTCTATCTATCTATATATCTAAAGATAATCTGGTTAGATAACATGGAATGTGGAGTTTGTTCCTATGAGTATAATCGGCGTGTGGTGTGTTCCCGCTAATTGTATTAGTGTTGTTAGTTTCGTTAGCAAGGATTTTGATGGTGTTGTTAGCTTCGTGCTCCCACTAATCAGACTTAGTTTCCTACTACAGTGGATAAAGGGCTTAAGCCTCAAAATGGTCGGTACCGGACGTCTAAAACTAGCCTAAACCAGGTGTGGATTCTGTCTTTAAAAAAAGGTGGTGGGCAAAGCCCCCCGATTCTTGGTCAATTTTCAGGTAGCAAGCTTTAGTTTTCGCCAAAATTTATAGGATATACAGAGCTTGGGTAGAAATTCAAGTTCTTTCCTTAACTTGTAACTAGATTTTTTCTTTCCTATCTTTTTTTAATAATTAATTCATTTTAATTATTAAATTTACTTGTTCCTTCTCCGAATGAGCAATAAGAAAAGTTATGAATTGAGATTTCGAACTTTTCAAAAAGATCGTGAAAGTGTGACGTCACAAATCTGTTAGGGTTGTGGTCATGCACAAAACTTCTGAAATAACAACCCTCCTTCATTTATTAAGTCGGTTGAAACTGCGTACATACCTCTGTAACTTGCCTGAAAGGCCGTTTTCTAAATAAATATATAGGACTATCTGACACAGGCGTAGGGGGTTCTGTAGTACTACAAGGAACCCTTATAATTTCGCTCTGTCCGTCCGTCCGTCTGTCTGTCTGTCTGTCTGCCCGTAAGGTCTCCCCCCCCTTAGCATTAACAAACTATTAGACGTAGAGATTTGAAATTTTTCATGTTGATAGAACACGCTAAGAACTCATTAGAAAAAATGTTCTGAATGAAATTGGACAACAACTTTTGAAGCTATTTAACAAATACGTTTATAGCGTATTAGATACGGAACCCTTCTATATAAGCATGTCTTGACGCACTTTTGTACAATTTTATTTTGTAATGCTGTAGACAAAATGGGTATTCCTAAAGTGGTAAAGGCACTTTCCATTTTGAGACGCAATGTGATTCATAGAATGCGTACTATGGTAGTAACGCTCCGAATTAAATCACCATTTTATTGTAAAATGTATACATGTGTGTGTAAATCATTATATAAACTATAATTGTGTCAAATTTTATACTTTGGCGTAATTTTCGTAAAATGTCTCCGGGGATTTTTGATTCACATGTTATTTTTGTATTAATAAGAATTAAAAACACTTCTGAACGCGTTTATTATACAGAATTCAGATATCTATGCTTGCAGTGACAACAATCATAAACGTTTATTGGCCAGATGTAGAGGCTTGAAATTTTTCATGTTAATAGAAAATGTTAAAAACTTAGGAAAATTATATTGAGCAAAATCGCACCCTCACATAAATAAATTAATTTGACGGGTATCTTTATATGATACGCAAAAAAAAACTTTTCCTAGCAAGTGCTCTTAAAAAAAAGATAATAATACGTTTTACGATACTTATACGAAGTAAAGGCCTTATTATACCCACTTCTACTTTAGTGAAGCGTATAAGATTGTTTCAGAGTGTACATCCATACATAGGACCATAATTTGACACACTGACGTCTGTTTAAGGTGTGTTATAGGTAACAGCTGCCTGGAATACAAAAATATTTTTTTGTAAATATACTCTACATAAAGATAACATACCCAGACTCAAGGCGGGAAACGAACCCAGAACCCCGGAACGAAAGGCAGGGTCGCTGCTACCAAATGCACCAACGGACGACTCGAAAAGTCGAGGAATTGGGTGCGACAAGAGCTGAGCAAAATCGGGGCTAGAGCCGAGTGTCTAAAAGATTCTACTCCGTCCTTTCTACATTTAAATCTGACAATTTCGTTACCATAATAAAAAAGACATCCGCGAAGTCGTCGGTTCCATAAAAAAGATAATATTAGCTGTATCTCAATATATTCCTATTCTTCCTTTTTTAAGAAGATTAGTAATATTTTTAGGTAACAACAAGCAGGAAAAGATTAGATCATCTTGTATAAATCAATATTCAATGATCATATAAATGGTTTCATATGACGTACGAACATCGTTCGTCTATCAATGATTTAGAGTAAGATATCTAATATCGCGATGAAGGCTTCTATGGATCTTTACCAGTGATCATGTTAAATAAAATGAAATGGTGATAACAAAAAAATACCCGACTGAGTTTGTTACGGGCTCTTCTCAGTGCAGGACGCATCGCAACCCTTTGTAAACTTAGCTCTATGTCGATTTTTCTTATCACCACAATATTACACGCCTTTTAAAAATATGTAAAACTTTTATAAATATATTAAACTGTAAAAAACTTATTAATTTGTGCCCAAAAGTTGCGTATTCCGCTGTAATTAAATGTACGTTTCTTAATAAATTTGCTATAGACAACGGAAAAATTATAAATAATGTGATAGACGTAACTAAGTCTATAGTATTAGAATATGCAAATAAAAAAATTATAGTAAAGTGACTTTACTCTATTATTCGGCGGTGGTAACGAGTTGTACTTTCATTATTTGTCTATGAACCTGCAAATTTACATAATTTTAAATGTTATAAACGAACATAAAAGTAAGTATAATAATAGTACTCTACAGAAAGTAGAGAAAGCAACCAAGCAACCGTTGCTGAAAGCTCCAGAGAGATAAATTGTTTCTATTTAGTTTTAAGCCAATTCAACGTTCAGTTTGTAACAGCTCTACACTCCGGCGAGCTCAGGATGAAAACCGTATGGTATGGTATGTTCCAATAACCTTCTAGAACGCTGCGGCATGGTATGAAGGCAGCAATGAACTGACCAATAACGACCTTTAAAATCTACCTTGATGCTTATGTGGCGCCTCCTTATTTATGATGGAGTAGCGTGTGTCTACTGTTTCTCAGATTATCCAGTATGGACACTTCGTGTTGAAGAAATTGCACTCTTTTATTATGTGCGTCGCTTAAAGTTAAAATAGAAGGAATCTAAGAAATTGTGGGTCCCTCATTTTGTTTCAGATCGAAGCCTATGTGAATAATCACATAAAAAAAAATAATTTTTAAACTACTTATATTGAAATTTAAGAAAATATACTGCAAAATAATTTAACTGCGTGAGAATGTCAGTATCATCTTTTGATGAATTATTGAGTTTATGTAGGAATAAATTAATTGATAGAATCAGGCGTTACTTTGCGGAAATCCATGACATGCATGAGAAACTAAACTACTTTGCTTAACCTTTGTAGAGTCTATCTCCTGATGATGCTTCGGTGTCCAAGCGAAACGTGCGTTGAGGCACATCGGAAAGTCAGTGTAGTGCTGTGTTTTGGTGGCGGATTCGGTGGTGTAGCTTACAATATAAATCTATTGCGGAGTAGATACAATATTGTCCTAAAATTTATTTACTTCTGTTACGAACCTCAGATTATACGTTTAGATTGAACCTCATCTACCTATATGTTCCTTTAGTTTATCCATGGTATAAACAAACAAAAAAAAGTAGATGGCGCAGCATATCGCCTTAGAGTAGGTACCACATTATCATTTTATAAAAGTTCTAATAATCCTATAATATTATAATATTAATAGTTCACTCGATTTGTTTATTAATGAATACCTTAACACGTACGTATTATTATCAAATTCAGCGTTACTTGTTTGTTTACAAAACAAATCTGTTTGTTGTTCCAAAGACCAGTTGATTGAAAAAGACCTAGATCGAGGATTTGACAGTGTCTTGTGTAACTGTACTAAAGTAGTGATCACAAATACCAGTATAGTTAGTAGGCTATAGGTAACGATTTTTGTAAAATAAGAAAAAAAAATTAATAGCGCATTGTTTTGAGAGTGATGTATTATAACATCCAAATGTTACCTGATTGATATACGAGAATAGCGAATATATTATAATTAGGCGAAAAAAAATGTAAAATAAATTTAAACAAACGTACTCAGGTAATCTCAGAACGAAAATTGCTAGATAGTGCGGCATGTATATATCTTTAGGATGTTTTTATTTTTATCACTATTTTAGTTCAAGAGTAGAGTATTTAAAGTATATGTATATGTTTGAAGAGTTCATTCATTCAACTGTCGCCGATCCCGTGGACAGTAAAACATAGGAAGAAGTAGTTGTGTGTAAAGTGTAAAGGGACCAAGACTTTTTATATATACAATAATTATAAATAATTGTCCAAGCAACAAGTTGCTTGGACAATTATTTGGTGTGCTGATAGGTACAGAAATAGTAGCAAATGTGATTGCCAGAAGGACACTACTAGAAGTACTACGCATTAAGTTTTGAAATTCTGTATGTTTTATAGGGTCGACATGTAAAAGAGTCTTGTGACATTGACTACAATATTCACACCACGGATGCCTACATTGTTTAGTTTAGTGACCGGGTCATAAACAATTAAAGCAAACCTTTAAAACGTTAATTTTAGACTAGAACTGGTAACATTCTAAAAGGTGTGTCATAACAGATCCTGCATTTGTTTCAGCATTCACCAATGCTGTTGCTAATAATACTTGTCCTTGAGATTCAGATAAACAAGAGATAAAGTTTTCAGTCTCGCTCTGAAGGGTTGAGGTTGTTGCAACAATATTATTTGCATCAACTGACTGATTATTTACTCCTACACTATCAGTAGATATGTTAACATTACTTGAATGTAAAAGAGTATGATGTTTTCTTTTACAAATTTTACATCTGGTTGGCAAGGGATTTTTATCCGTCACAAATTTTCCCGTCAAAATTCACCCGCCCCGGCTTCGCACGTGTGTGAAATATAATATTCCCAAATAAAACTTGATTTATTAAAGCACTTAGGGAATATATGTTTCTAACGGTAAAAGAAATTTCAAAATCGTACCATTACCGGAGATTACTCGGAACATACAAAGTAACAAACTTAATCTCTTAGTAATAATAGAATAGAATCGTTAAATCAGCAAATGAACAATTGTTCGTTATCTCTCAAGGTAGCGATTAATTGTTCTTGGAGTCGAATCAAATTCAGTTAGATGCACTGTTTAGTCTAAAAGCTACTGTTGAATCAAATGTTGTCTATAGGTACGTTTGTCAATATCATTATATTACATAAAGAGGTCGTAGTTTAATCAGTGGCCGGCATTTGATACGATCGCGAGGTTAAGCAGTTCTTACCGCGGCCCGGTGATGGATGGATCTCACAAACCGCGACTAAAAACCATCACTTGATGTGACAGCATTGCCGCCACTTCACTCCGAAAAGATGATAGTAGACGAGAAGATAAAAACGTTACGAATAACCTTTGTAGATTCTATCTCTTGATGATGCTTCGGTGTTGAAGCGAAACGCGCGTTGAGGCACATCGGAAAGTCAGTGTAGTGCTGTGCTTTGGTGGCGGATTCGGTGGTGTAGCTACCTTATAGGTAAGAATTGACTATCAAAAATTAAGTCAAAATCAAAAATTGTTTATACGTAATAGACCTTTACAAGTATGTATTTGAACGGCTTTTCTATGTCGGAAGTCGTAAAGTGGTAATACCTCCTATCAACTGTACTATTACGGTAAGGAAACATTTTGGACGTTAACGTCCTATGATCTAGTTTTGTGGGCAAGAAACTATGTAACTACATAAAAATGACGTATATTACTGTAATACAAAGTTGTTTTATTAATTTAAAAGCCGATTCATCAAATTCGTAATTTTTCCATGGGGGAATCAATTTTTTAAATTATAAAGAAAAGTTATACTTACTGTCCACACATTCACCATTGAAACAGCATCCACCGCAACATTGCTCGTCGTCTACACACTGAAATAAATAACATTTATAACAGTAATACAAAAATAAATTTTAAGTAAAGATCCCAGAAAAAGCTTTTATTCATATATGAATAAATAAATATATACAAGACTATATGACACACGGACGACTGTTCCTATGGTGGACAACTTAATGCCTGTGTTATAGGTAACAGCCGCCTGTTAAACACAAATATTTTTTTTTGAAATATATAAATACGTACACATGGATAATACACCCAGACTCGAGGTGGGAATCGAACCCACGACGCCCGGAGCAGAAGGCTATTAAACCCTGAATTTCTTACTGTATGCCCAGTCAAATATTTCTAGTAGATATTTATTTTTAATAGATTTTCTGTTATCAACGACGAGAGGTTGGCATTGGTTATGACACATGATATCATTCTTATCAGTAAAACGATAAGACATTGAATTGATATAGTAATGTAAGGAACAATGATGTACTTCAATAAACCTATATAAATAGAGACACATTAAATTTGGAGTTTCTTGCACGAGAACATTCGCACCATTTTATTTCTATTAAGAAATAAATAATATTATTATTCATTATTTAATAAAGAAAATAATTTAAGTTAATTAATAATTGCATGTCATAATATTGTGACTAAATATGTAAATGTATTTAAGCAAGTAAATGAATTTGAACTGTTTTTTAAAGAAATTTTATGTTTATAAAACCATGCTCTAGAATTTATATTGAATATGTTACTTCTTTTGTCTTACTTGTTTTGTCTTTCTTAAATGAATTTTATATAAACAAAAGTGTAATGTATTCAAGTAATGCATCCAATCATTCGTTATTCGTTAGTTTGACTAAAATTCGAAAAAAGTTCGGCGGATTTAAGGTCCGTTTGCTTTTATGCCCATATTTTTTTATGAAAAAGAAATCCAGGGGATTGGTTAACTTGCATATTAAGCAAACAAGCCAATATTCGGACAAGACGGCAACGTCCGGGTATTCTAATTTTGTAATTTGTAATCTAATTAATCTAGTGCAGAATATTATAATTATAAATATTTATTGCTCTTACACTTAGGGTACTAGGCAAAGAATAGTGTATAAATACGACTTTTTCACGTGAAAACTTTCATAACATTGTATACCAACCACGTATTATCCTGTTTTACGTCGACTACAGCTACCTCAATTTCTTTCTGTGTGGTCCCATAATATTAAAGATCACAAAAATTGAAAACAATTTAGAACATAACTATTGTTTTAAGCTTATTTCTCGAAGAAATAAGATGTCTGTCGTGGAATTACGGCCAAATAGACGACTTCTTGACCACGAGTTTGAGGGATACAAGCTAAATTTACAATCTCTTACCCATTATTCTTTAAAGCTAGAAGCACCTGTTGATAGAGTTTATCCTGACGATGTTCAATACTCCTTTGTACACGCAAAGCTGTTTGCCCTACATAACCACCTTATTCTTGACATATGGGATCACCAATACAACTATTATTATATTGACAACAGGCAACAAGTGCGAAACGTTACATTTGATAATATAAACGGTTCATTCCAAACTGCTATTGTTTATGATGTTCCTGCACATGTAGAGAGAACATCTGGTCATTTTAATCTTTGTCTAACATTCCCTTCTAATAACCTAGCCGTCATCAGCGATGGAACTGGCTACTTACATATTATTGATACTGGGACAAGAAACAGACCTGCAGGTGATAAGCTACTTTGGAATACCTTATATTCAAGTTTAGCCATAGGAGAAGGAAAATATTTTATCATTGTAGATATAAGGATTGAAGATAAGGAGAGTATACAGTTACTGCACTGCCTTCTACAATCTGTTGAGCAAAAAGAAAAGCAGTTTGATTCTGTGTTAACTTGGATTACATATGAGAATAATGGTCAGTCATGGAAGCAGTTATGTTGTAGACAAGTTCAAGGAAAAGGTATTGTTCATTATGCAGCTATTGAAACAGGATGCACAGCACTGTATGTAGCTTCAGATAACATGTTTAAGTTTACATTTGATTCTGAAAAAGATATTGTAAGTAAACCCAAAAGTGAACCTAAGCAAATTATTTATACTTGGTTACAAACATCTGATGATATAACTATAACTTTAAAGTTAGAAAGCAACTTCAAAAAATCACTTCTTAATGTAATTGTGAATCCTTTGTCAATTAAAGTAAGTTACGATGACAAGGAATTTGTTGTGGGTAAACTAAAGAACAAGGTTGATAGCGAGCTAACAACATGGAACATACAAGATGATGGTCAAGTAGACATTCTGATTACAAAGTCTGAAAGTATAATGTGGGATGAGTTGCTTGAAGGAGGAGATAAAAATGGTGAACAAATACTGGATGCAAGCTTAGTAGAGGAAGTACATAGAAGACTAGCTCATTTATGCTCTAGTACAGAGGTTCAAGCAGACCAAAGTGTTCCAGGTTTCAATACACAGGAATTGGAAGAGTGTGATGCTGCATCTGAGGAAGATACTTTTTTAGGTATGCTAAAAGATAATATACTAGCTGTTTTCTGCGACTTTGTCCTCATAAAATTGTGAGGACTCTTAGACCTCCTGAATCAAAAATCCTTTTTTAGTAGATATCTACTAAGTATAAACTACCTCCTTGCCAAATTTCATCTTTGTAAGTTCTACAACTTTTGAAATTTTGTTTTAGATGAGCTTTTGCTTTTATATATATATTTATTACTTTTTATTTGTAGTGGCAGGTATAACTAATAAAACTTTATTTCAATACTATAATTATAGATATGACTGTATTTAAATACAGTAATAGTTTTAACTTTTAATTTGGTATTACAATATTTTAAAGTACATATGTTTAAATCTAACATTTATCAATTTTTTTAGAGAGCATGAGAACATAATTTGTTTTTTTTTGACAATGTTTGTTATTTATATATTTCTAAGTTTAGCAATAACATATATGATTTAATTTCCAGTTCGCTTGGACACAACCAATCATGAGATAACACACAGAGTGCCTCTTAGTGTACACCAATACTTATTCAGTATCAAATTAGAAACACATGAAGTTCCAGCACTAGCTCTGAGACATGATGTAGATGCCTGTATTTGGCAACCTTATGCACAATTAATAAATTCTGAGACTTGGCCTATGAAACATGATGGGACCCTGATGGCATTTGGATATGTACAGTCTTCCAAACAAAATCGGAAATTTGTAACATGCTCACCTAACTTCTCATACAGTGTTGTGTGTGAAGCCACTAAACATATTTTCATTTATAAAAGCACTGGTAATCAAAATTCACAATTGAGGCGACGCTCAGAAGGAGTTATGAAACTTATCAAAATTGGCCAACAACATGTAGTTAACATTGATAAATATGGTGAAGTGTTAGGCATAAATGCTACAAATGATTACTTGTTTGTTCTAACAGATAGCACATTATTAGCTATAGGAGTTTAAAATAAAAGAAAAACTGTATCTATTGTTCTTTATTTATCTTCATTGTCACTGCTACAGCTAATGCTTTCCTCAGATGAGTATCCAGTAGTGAACAGAAGATTTTTAGGTCGTTTCTTCTTTGCTTCTTTGATTTCTTTTTCAATTTCCAACTTTTTTTCTTCAGCAATCTTCTCTGTCAATAAAGGTCTCTGTCTCTTTCTTTGATTGTCAACTTTATGGAATGATGTTTCCTTAGCTGTAGCATTTACATTCTGCATTTTAATTCTTTCCATCTCCTTTACCTTCTTCTGATCATTCATATTACCCTTTTTACATGTATCATATTCAAATTCATCTTCTGTAAAAAAAAAATATTTGTAACTGATTGATGCACAGATTTTCCTCTATTAGATTACTATATTCCCTATCCCATTCCTAACAATTTAAGTCAACTGATTGACAGATAGTATAAAGGTGCTCTTAAACCTGGGTCACATCACTGCTATTGTTTCATCCTCTGCAACACGTTGGACTCAAAAGCTGCACAGTCAATCCATGGAATGCTAAAAAAATTTTCTCTCTTTGATGTGAAAAGAAAATTATTATTTTTACTATTGCCCACAAAATTTTTATATTTTTTCTCTTTATTAAAACTTTTAGTGTACCTAAAGAGATATGAGAAAAAAATTAATAAGCTGTGTTAGTGGAGCCGTTCTCCAGTATTGCACTTGGCAACATTCATATTTAACTTAATTATATTACCTGGTGAAATTATTTCAAAATTGTATGCATGGTCTTTAAGCACAACAAATATTATTGGAAATTCCACTATACATTTTCCAGACAGGTTCTCTGCAAGTGATTCTGCTGTATCCAGTTCAAAGAATTTTTTAGAAGAACCTCTTACTTTTTCAGCTGTAATATTTACTCAACATATAAGTTTTATTATCATATTATAAATATATTCCAATAAAAAATTACATGTATTAATAATTAAAGTTAAAAGTATTCTTGTATATAAACTTAGTATGTTAGAGAATGAAATTAGAGTACTTTAAGCATAAATGGTTCTATGAAGAGTATCTAAGTGGTGAAAGTATGTGGTAAAAAATCCATCAAAAAGATAATATTAAGGACTGTTTTAGAAGCATTGGATATTATATTTTTTAATACTTGAATTTAATTGATTATGTAAAACTATTTCAGATGTTTACCTTTTAATAAAATCTTTACCCCACTAAATCCAGCAGATTTATAATATAACAAATCTTTAGATCCTTCAAAAGCTACTGCATTAGGATTTAAGTACTTGTCCAACATATCAGATAATTTCTTCCTCTCATTACACTTTTCATCCACAAATTTTAGTGGTTTTGAATCTACATTGGGAAAAACCCACTCAACTCTCCAATATATCTCATTTGTTTTAAATATGTACTTTGTAGTGTTTATTTTATGTCTTGTAAAGTTATGAGTAACAAACTGCAAAACGGTACCTCTATTCCTTGCTGCCTGTTTCAATTTGTATAAATGCTGTAAACAATTTGCACTAAAGTATGATTAAACATTGTCAAATATAGCAAGTAACCTAATAAAGGAGGTTTTCAACATTAACTGAATAACTTACTATAGGCAATTCCTTATCTACTCTAGTATATTTTTTCTTCTCGTCTCTTCTCACAGCGTAAACAAATCTTGCACATTCTTCGAGCAACCTGTAGTCGCTATGTAAATCGGCATCGGTAAAATCTTTCAAGTTTATGTATTTAGTGCGATCTCTCAAACCGTCGCATTGAAGTTCTTTTTTATGTATAATCCAAATCCTCTTCTAGAAATTTCCCACATTAACCAAACCGGTTTCATCTTATCAATTAGAAACTATAATACCATAAGTCCAAATTGTTTTATTAAATAACAATTATTTTATTGCGACACTGTCTGACTGTAACAGTTGTATGATCAAGATGGTGGCCACTGAGGCGGCGTCCACAAAGCTGTCGACACTATCACGATGTCACCCGCCATTGTTTCTCTGACTCTGGCGACGTGCGCTATCTGAAATCGGCATTGAACGTGACGCAGATGATCAAAAAGATCGCGATGTTTCGAGTGATGCAACCGAGTAATGTTAGTTTTATTTTTATTCGAATTGAGGAATTATTGAGGATTTGAACAATACTTGGATTGCTACACCACTGATGCCGTCACCAAATTATAGTTCTGGCTTTCTGGTGTGTGTGAATTCCCGTTTCGCTACGAAATAGGGCACCTTGAGGGGTACACAAAGGTTATTCGCCAAGAATATCTTGTCGCCTGAGAAAATGTTACTATGTAGAATCTCATATAGGTTTAAAGTCAATTAAAGATCACTCCGCTGGTGTGCACATGGTACCAAACTCTGAAAGACAGGCAACTTATCTGCGAGCCCTCTGGTAGTTCAGTCATCCATTTATTCAATGTATGAAAAATTTGAAGTTATATCGAATCTTACGTACAGTTTAGAACCAATCATAGTTATGTTAAGCACGACGTTACTGGTGAAAGGCCGGCACCTCATTTGCTAACTCTATAGTAGTGTAGTTGTTCATAGGCGTCCTATCTGTTTTTATATTACAAGGGGCAAACGGGCAGGCGGTAAGTGACATCCGACGACCATGGACATCTGCACCACCAGAAAACTCGCTGATTTATTGCCGGCGTTTAAAGAGGGGTTAAGGCAACCGGGTACTCTTAGAAACCGAACAAAACGGGACAACAATACCATCACTTGACGTGGCAGCATTGCCGTCACTTCACGCTGATCTTATGTGAGACAGAGGTACATGTACTCGGACACGCCGGTACAATTCGGCCGCAGACAAAAAGGGATTGCAAGAGTGGTGCTACCTCCAATTAATATCTTGAATTAATATGATGCTATGTCGTATTACAGATACAGTTTACAGTTTAGAGTCAATCAAAGAGCTCTATTAAGCACGTCGTTAGTGCCACGTGGTAGCAATCTGGCCAGCACGTGGCAGGGTGGCACTGCTCGCCTGAATGGGAGCCCTGTTGGCAGCAACATTTGATACGCACATGCCCGGCTTATCTCAGCACATGGCCGTACCAGGCTGCAGTTCGCAACTTGTAGAACTTAATTCGGTTTGCGTACAATCATCCACATGTACTAGATGTAACCCACGACTTCTTCCGTGTTGAATTTAATCAAAAATCATTCAATCTTCAAAAATGCAATCGGACAAAAGTATTTGATTCCCGTTAAGAGAAAATATTTTCATTTTGTGTTCA
>JANCMC010011808.1:0-14716 GCA_024363005.1 Charaxes varanes | reverse complement strand
TGTTAGGTAGAAGAGGTATTAATATGTAAAGCATATCTATATGATAAATAATAATTAATTTTTATATATCCTTAATAGTTTTTCTTTTACAATGATTATAATGAATCTATACTTTTTATATTATACATTATACTAAATCATACAATAGTTAATTAGTATAATATATAATGATACAATAATAATAATGAAAAAAATTACAATGCCTTAATAAAATTTAATTTTATCCAATAATGTGTTAATACTTCTTCTATTCTATTACATTATATGATAAATATATATTATCAATTAATATATTCAGCACCTCTATATTATCTTGTTCCAGCCTTTGATGCACATTTAAATTCTTTTCACATGAACTTATGTACATTGCACGAGAAGCCTCGCTTAACGTCCCTCTGGAATCAGCTGCCACCTATTACGAGGCTGATATCATAATAAAAGGAATACCCCGATAGAGTGAAAGTCGTTCTTCATTCGTCATCGTCATTCAAAAGTCAAATGTTTAAAAAGAAGAAATTTCTCAGATACGAGACGAACAAATGAATTAAACTGCCATTTGCAAGCTGTTTTAAATGATAGAAACAATGTCTGCGTATTGCAGACGCAGAACCATTGGTGTTTACGGACGCTGGGTCTGCGACTGCTCAGGCGCACGTGGCCGACACTAACCGACACCCACCGACACTCACCGACACCCCAACAGTAAGCAGAGGCTATTTATGTAGACGTCACAAAATGACGCTCCGCAGCCACCAGAGACTGTGCACTCGATATTTTTAGGATAGATGATGCCTGCAACTTCGCCTGATTAGTTTCATGATAAATTACTGATTTAGACGTTTTTTTTTAGAATGACAAGGAACAAAAGGGTAGGATGGTTCACCAGAATCGCCGTTTTCTTCCTCTCTTGTCTTCACAGAGAGGATGTACGAGGGTAGAAAGACTTAGAAAATCGCACGATTGTGGACTTTTAGTTATCGAGGTGATGGGGGGTAAAATTTTGAGTGAGGTATAGGTATATTGGTGGCCACATTTTAGGGTTCCGTAGTATTACAAGGAACCCTTATTGGTTTGCTCTGTACGTCCGCTAACAAGGTGTCTCCCCATAAAAATTCCCAAACTTTAAGACGTCTACGTCTAAAAGTTTGGGAATTTTAGGTGGGGGATTACAACCGAGAATATATTTTAAGTCAAATAGAATGAAAATGAGAATATATATTATGTCAAATCGAATGAAAACGAGAATACATTTTAAGTCTTTAAACTTGAAATTTTCTATGTTGATAGAACATGTTAAAAACTCACTAGGAAAATTATTTTGAACGCAATCGGATATCTTTTGAAGTTATTTAACAAATTACTTTATCGCGTATCAGATAATGAACCCTTCTACATATGTATATAAGCGTGTCTCGCCACGGTCTTGGCCAAAATAAAAGTTTATTTATATGACGGCAATATTACTTACATGATTTTTTATTTAAAAGTGTAACATTAACGTACAGATGTACAGAGGTACTCGCAGGATGTTTCGAGATCGTGACATCGGAGTCGTGCGGTCGTCGATGTCGTGACGGGCGCACGTGTCCCGCCAGCTGCCCTGACCACTCCCCACCCACTTACCACCATTCAGATGTCAATCTGCCGAGTAAAGCCGTATCACACTCGTCGTTATCTGCGAATCATCACCGTTTATACTACTAGCAATAAATGCCATATTTAAACAGTATTAGGTATGCTTTTATATATGCTTATAATTCCGCTAGTCCTCTAATTAAAGTAAAAAAGTTAAGCTAGGAGTGGTTGTGACAATATCCTAGTGGCACCGCGGTTTGACCCGGTATTTTGCGGATTTCAGACCATTCGTTTTACCATTAAGGATCCAAAATTAGATATATATCCACAGATAGGGATTCGACTAAGGATAATTGGCACCTGGATTCGTGAATAAGGAATAGTTTCCAACATATAAACGCAGACGCAGTGGATTAATTGTAGCAATTCCCCACTCCCAAGGAACAAGAGACAAGTGTCCGCTAAAGCCTACTGTCAAAAGTGTTAACCAATTTAAAAGTTAGACTTCTTGAATCCTTTCAATTTTAATTTTTATATTACAAGGGGCAAACGGGCAAGTGGTTCATCCAAGTGATTACCGACACCCATCGACTGCATTGACAGGAGGCTCCCAGTTGCATTTTCGGCCTTTAAAGAGAAGTTCAGCCCCCGGCAACTCTTATAAATCAAACGGAACGCGACAACAATACCATCACTTAACGTGACAGCATGGCCGCCACTTTATGCCGATGTTTTATGAGAAAAGGTAGTGTTACCCGGAAGCGTTTAACTAATTTGGCTGCAGAACAAAAGTGCTGCAAGCGGGTGCTACCTCTAATAAGATAAATAGACAGGAATAAACAAGTAAGCGATGTAAGCGAGCATAGCGAGTAAAAGCATATAAAGGTAGCAGGAAAGGAGAAAAAAGATGCGGATACTACTGTCACAGACGATATAGGGGAAATGACAATAGCAGTTAGGGTAGACCAGGATCATGTTCCGTAGTGGATTTGACCAGCTATCGGAAATATAAAAGGTAGATCCATCCCTGGATAGGAAATCATGAAATTTCACAAACATTTACATGAAACTTAATTAAAATTAATTTATTCCCTTAGGTTTAGTTTATAAGTACTTGTGAAAATCATTTTTGACGATATATTTTTTAATTTGTATTCTTTTTTTTACTTATTTGATGAACAATATTTCATTGATAATATTTGGTTTACTTGCTATATTAAAACTTGTGTAAAAATAAAAATCTAAGCTTGTGTGTAACATCTATAATTAAGACAATGCTTAGTTTTATAGACCATGTAAAATTTATTTTAAGGCTTAATTAGTGTGTAAGACACATTTAATGTTAAAAATAAAAAAAATAATAAAAAATAATTATATCAAGCAAAGTAAAGTAAGGCAAGGTATGTAAGGTAAGGAATTGTATTTTAAATAAGTGGCGCTAATTTAACACTGATATATTGCAATACCGTGGGTGTCCTAACCAGGATCAGTGTAACTGTGAGTACCTCGTGGGGATGACGTCACCTCCGGGTGGCGTTTCGTAATTAAGGCATTCGAATGAGGCTGCAGCTGATCTCTGAGTCACGGTCCGTCAGACGCGGCTGTGGAATGTGGCGCTATACCTACTGTGTCACCTTATCCCACGGTTACTGAGGCAACACACTGACGCACCTAGCGCAATAACAGCTAATCTAAGAAAATGCAATCATATGTTTAGTTATATTTTTTACACAGTTAAGGTTATTCTTATTTGTTTATTTGCTTAAAGTCTTGCTATTTTACTAGTTTCGTCAATATGACATGCCAATATGCAAAAAAAAAATTAGTGGCTCACGCAAAAAGGGGGAATTTTAACAACCGGGCCGTGGAAAAAATGTTTGGGAAACTATATAATATTCTGATGATGAGATTTTTGACCTCAATGGTACTACGAGGGCTCGTCGCTTCTTATCTTAGTCTGGTATTCTTAAAGTAAAGTAAAAAAACGCTTTACTTACTTTATTTGTCTCGGCGATATGCGTACACAATGATCTTTTTGGCAAGATTATCGATATAGTGTTGTGTTACATGACCAGAGAGTTTCCGAGGCCGGACTATAAATAGTGGTGTCTGGACACGACTCCAGCTCGATAGCGATCTACATCCATAAATTTACATGGCGCGAATAAACCAATCATTGTAATATTCTGATGATCGAGGCGATATCTTAACGACAGAAGGACGGAATGTAATATATATGTATAAAAGCGAAAGGTAACCTAACACGAAATCTCGTACACCGCGAGACGTATAGATGTTTCCGTCTAAAAATGCACGTGTTCCAACTAATTAACTGCAATGCAAAAATTGTGTGTGTACATTTTATTGAAACTCCGTCTCAACAACTGCAAGCCAATGATATTGACGACTTACGTGTTTGCTTCTACGTGCTATTTTGCGTGTATTATAGAGATGAATACTTTAGAGGGACGTGCATTTTAAGACTGAAATATATTTCATCATTTCTATTCAGCCTGGGTGCGTCCACTGCTGAACGTAGGCCTCCTCCATCAATTTCCACGAATGGCGGTGTTGCGCCATTTATATATTTACGAAATATATTTACGAAGATGAAATCTGGCAGGGTAATTTATAGTTGGTAGACAAGCGAAAAAGGATTTTTCGGAAGGGCCAGATTAAGGAGTTCTAAGGGCTCTTGCTAGTTTAGTCTAGTCGGTAACAATCTCGGTTCAGCCGGGGGCCGAACCCGTGACCTCTTCTTTGCAAGACTTGAACAACTTTCGTTACTCTATTGAAATAATTAAAATAAGGTTCTGAAGCTTGATTTTTCTATCTCAAAATAGAGCTAAATGAGTTTCTTGATAATTTTTTTAGGTGACCCTCCAGAGGCACTTAGTCAGTTCCTGCGGTCGTGGCCACCTGGGAGGAAATGGTTCAAAAGTACATTTTAAGCATCCTTAAAAATTAGGACTAGGAGCTGCTGTATTCAAGCAATATATACGTTTTAAATACCATTTCTGTATTTTGTTAAATATCATTAAAAACGAACACAAAGCATTTGTAATTATAAATTTTATTTTATTTTAATAATAAAAGAAAGTTTTTACATTTATAAATCAATCTCATAAGGGTTTAATAAACATAAAATTAGCTCAATAAAAAAAAACCTTTGAATCTACTTTTCATTTTTTAAATATACTTAATACTTAACGTGCTAGAGTCACATTACGTACCGGTGAGTTTATTTTATGATTCAAAAAACATAGTGTTAATTAAAGTAAAGCGTCGTTTGAATTAAAGATTGTGTGCTAGAGTGAAACAAAAAAGCCATGACCTTAAAAATGTATTAGTAAATCATATCACCGATGTTTTTGATCGTAAAATTCTTGCAACAACGCTCTCTGTCATACCTAACGTAATTTACGGACGGAGCGGATTTTACGCGTAAGCCGCATAGGCCCCAGGCCACACTGTCATAATCACAAACGATATAACTGTGATATTTTAATAGATTCGGTATAAGGAGATTTCCCGTTCATGAGTGTAGTAAAAATAACTCTATGTGTGTTGTGTTCCTGTTTATGAGTATAGTAGAAAAAAGTGCCGAGCATAATGAGAGGGAATAGGGTTTGCAATGTGGAAGTAATACATATAATATTTGCAAGCAGCTATTATCTAGAAAAACGTATTTCTCAAATGCTGTTTAAACGCGTTTGTGAACGCTTTGACTTATTAAATCACTTCCTATTTACAAGTCGATGCTACAGAAAGGGCAACTTCCTTCCTCAGAGATTACCTACGCGCCTGTGATTTATCTGGAAAGTTGCCCATGGATCTTGATCCACTCAGGTATACAGTCTCCCAGTTTATCACTTTACAACCGCCTTAAAAAACGAGGAAAGTTCTTAATTCGACTGTATTATTTTTTATGTTTGTTACCCCAGAACTTTCGACTGGGTGAACCGTTTTTGATGATTCTTCTTTATTTGAAAGCTGGTGCTTTTCGTTTGATCTCATGTCAATTTGGTCCAGTTCTGACAATTTGAAGTCGGTTATTGTTAAGAAAGAATGATTATTAAACGTTTCATTACAACTGTCTTTTTCACGTGAATAAAAATAACCTTACCGTTTTTTCACCCGCTCAGTGAGGTTTAAACCTAATGATATTTTTAAGTTGCGTCCAGCGCAAGTGAATTGAGGCCTTATTTTTAGTGGGTTAGAGGATAAGTGAAAACGGCTAGGTCTAGATTAGTGCGGGTTCGAATTTTACAGCACACAACATGTCAAGTGGTTTGATGGTTATTTTACTGCCTAGAACTGATTACGTAGTTTCCTTTCGGATACTAGAACGCGTTGTGTGGAAACATTAAAATTGGTAAAAACTTTATGTGTTCTGAATAACCCTTTGTTGTGGTTTCTCTTTGTGTTGCGGTTATTGGTTTGGGTTATAACATAAACCCCATTTTATATGCTTAAATCCTGTTTCATCTATATATATATATATATGTGTGTAAGTGAAATGAAAACTTTGGGTACCATTTTACGAAAATTGCGCTTACGGAGGAGTATGAAATTGGGCATGAGTATAGTTTATATCAGTGTTTTTCAATTTGCGGGTTGCGACCCCTAGGGAATCGTGAGGCAAGACTCGGGGGGTTGTCGCCCATAGGAAAAATGCAAATAATATATAGAGAAAATCAAATTCAAATTTTAAATTACTATTCCTTTGAATTACCACCATTTTGCCTATAGGGGCTGACAGAATGTTTCAACCATGGGCCTAAGGATGACGCCAGAGTTTTTCAACCTGTTAAGGCCTCCATATCCAAAAAGATTGAAAAATACTGGTTTATATGATTGACGATGATACGAATGTAGAAATTTTTCTAATGCACTAATAATAAGATGGTAATTATCAAAATAAAACCACACGCACACCAATGTCAAACGGTTTACACACACATGTAAAGATTTTACTATAAGATGGTGTCAAAGCGTAGTCATAACGACAAAATAACCATATATTTAGTTAATTATGACATTTAATGTGATTAAATTATCAAATAAATGAAATAAGAATAGAAATTTTATACGTAGCCTTTAAAAAAGTATATGATACGTAAATCTACAGATTTCTGCCTGAATTGCGACCAGCCGGCGATCTTCTGTATATATAAAAGCGAAAGGTCTCCTATCATGAAATCTCGAAAACAGCGGGACGTACAAAGACAAAATTTGGCTAGGAATTACTTACGACCAATATCACACAGTGACATTTATCGGGTTCCACTGTTTTACGTGCCTTCTGAAACAGGTAGTAGGTCGGATATCAATTATAAACCATTGTTATAATGGGCCACCCATTTATCACCCGGCCGCAGCAAGAGCTACCTAATCTAGCGATTGACTGAAATACCGAACACAGATTAGACTACGACCTGTATATGTATATATGTATACATATACACAGCCATAGAATTCTGTTTTCTTTGTGTATTACACTTTCAATATCTTTTT
This sequence comes from Charaxes varanes, assembly GCA_024363005.1. NCBI lineage: Eukaryota > Metazoa > Arthropoda > Insecta > Lepidoptera > Nymphalidae > Charaxes > Charaxes varanes. Next base: position 7,624 of record JANCMC010011808.1, on the reverse strand, counting down.
TTTATAGAAAAAAGTATCTTATCTTACTTTTTTGTGAAATTTGTCACAATCTCGTTCTTTTTTTGTGTTTTGACATTATTTTTACAGCTTTTAAACGCTCTCTGGATAAGCAGAAACAACAGCGTTATCGCGCTCAGTCCCATTCTGTCATCTGTGAGCGCGGTCCGTTTAAAATTCAATATATTTTGCCATAAATATTCGGGTTTACGAGTTACGGTCGCGACACATGTCAAACAAATTGTTGACACTTTAGTGCGTGACGAAAACACTTAAAACTTTTTGATTTTATGGACTTTTGGCCCATATCTGACTCGTTGATAGACTTGCTCTAAATAACCGCCAAAAAGAACCTCAATAGCTCAACGACAGAGGGGATGGACTGTATTCCCGAAGGTGCCAGGTTCAAACCCGACTCCGTGGGGGTATTGTCGCACCCACTTCTGATACAAGCTTAGTAGGAGGGGAAACGGATATATTAGATATGACTAAAAAGTATTTGTAATATTCTAAGCACCAACGCGACTTTTAAGCACTAAGAAAGGGGCATATAAAATTTTGGGTTTTCGCAAAAAAAAATTCATTATTTTTATATGACACTAGTTGTTACCCGCAACATCGTCCGCGTAATATTAGGTGAAAAATTTTAGCGTGATAATATATAGCCTATAACCTTCTTCGACACATGGGTTACCTAACACTGAAAAAAAATTTCAAATCGGACCAGTAGTTCCTGAGCTTAGCGCGTTCAAGCAAACAAACACATAAACTTTTTAGCATTCTAACGCCGGTTTTACAAATATCCGACCTCCTCCGTGTTTAGGAAGGCACGTAATATAGTGGCATCCGATTAATGTCACTTTGTGATACTAGTCGTAAGGTTGTGGGGGTTCCGAGGGTGACGTCAAATGGCAATCGGTTATTTTAAATCGCCCCACAATCTAAGCGGACTCTGGTATTTAACCGGGATAACGCTAGGAAGAAGAAGAAGACATTTTGGCCTTTTTCTTTACTGAATATCGCTTACTTTTATTTTTTGGCTAGCCGCATGCTTGTTTGCCATTTTACTTTCATAAAAATATACGGTTAAAGTTGCGGCTAGTTAGTAGTAATTAAAACGTTGTTAGCAGTGTTAGCTCGCGATAATTATGAAGTTAGCGGTCGAGCTAAATCGATCCTAGTCGAATTAGCGCCAGAATGCTCACTTTTATCTACACTCACCGAAAGAAGTATTTATGTAGTGTAAGGCCGTGATGGAATAAGAGCCAAATATTAAAATTCTACTACTGTAATCCCTCCTATAACACGGTGCTCTTATAACGTATCTATAATTTTATATTATGCACATTCGGGGCCGTCCAAGCGCGTTGTACGAGAATAATCTTACAATGCGTTTTCCTATAATTTGGAATAAACCTACCATGTCACAAGGGAGATTACAGTATTCCTATAGGAAATACACACGCATGTAGACATTTTGCCATAACTTGAAAACTGCGTAGCTATAACCGCGGGTTTTGAGTATGAGTGCGTTTTTTTTTACGTGTGAACCTTTTTTTAAACATCACAGTTACAAATTAACAATACTTTATATATATATTTTTTATCATCGCTGCATCGGAACTAATCAAGCGTCTAATTTGAAAGCGCACTACGATTCGCGAGTCTCATATTATATTCATAAGTAGACACGCAACTTCACAATCAGAGTTACCTTAAATAAATGCTCGCATGTCGGCTTAACAACTCTTATCACAATATATAAAAATAAATATATAATATACATATTAAATGAAGCTTACACAACTACACATTGAAGATGCACTCCGGTATGCATTTGCTACCACACTTGCAATGCGACAACCGTTAGGTTAAGTGATATTTTTTTTTTTATTCCATTTTTTTTTAAGTTTTTTTCATTTGTGCGGCAGCATATGCAAGTTTGCAAATAACTCACAGCGTATTACTAAAGTATTGCATCTAGAGAAAATCATGTTTAATCCGACACGAGAAGAAATGGTGGCGCCTTCGTTGTTTACGTACTGGTAACTGGCTCTGTGACATTTTTTTGTACTGATTTTCATTATTTTTTTTTTTTCTAAATACAAAATACCATTTCTTCCCGTCAGACAGAGACGTCGAGTTCGAAGTTGCGGCCGCGTCATGCGACTAAAGTGAATTCACAACTCAAACGAATCCAAATTGAAAAATTATACTCTCCTTTAAAAAAATATTCTTTATTCTTGCAATAACATAATGATTAAATTAGAATAATACATTTCTTTAGTAGTTCGGTATACCGATACAATTTTTGGTAGCTTTTTGTTCAACTTTTTTACCGTTCAGTGAAAATCTCATTGTTTATATAAGACTAGTTGTTACCTGCGACTTTGTCCGAATAGAATGAGGGGTAAAATTTTAGCGTGTTGTTATATAGCCTATTTTTCTATTCGGACCAGTAGTTCCTGAGGTCAGCGCGTTCAATCAAAAAATCAAACTCATCAGCAATATATTTTAGTATAGATTTCTAATTGGTAGATATAAAAGATTGGGAATAAATAGGATTTATATTCATATTAGAGAATTACAATATCAGCTACTTCCATTTGACCGCATTCAACGTAGAGCGGCCCGAATCGTCGGCAGCCAAGCTCTTTCCGATCGGCTCGATCCTCTGGCTTTTCGGAGAGATGTGGCTTCACTCTGCATCTTTTACCGCATGTATCATGGGGAGTGTTCCGAGGAATTGTTCGATCTAATACCGGCAGCTGCATTCCACCACAGGACATCTCGTCAAAATGTGAAATTCCACCCGCATCACATCGATGTCCTCCAAGAGAATTCTTTATGAAACACGCAGTGGTACTTTTAAGTTAGAAACGTGTTTCGGACAATACTGTCTCGAATCGAATATTTACAAAAGTGAACCATTTTTTATTTCCTGGAAAGATTCGATTGTATGAACCTGTTACCTGGTGCAGGTAGAGATGCTATTACGGGTAGGCTGGCGTCTTTATTACGAATGCGTCTGCAACTGTGACGTCATTCTACATTTTTTTTTAGAATCTTTCTAGGAATTTGGGCTGTTTGATTATTGTTAAAGTATTTGGTAATTACTCAATATGGTTATTTTTCCCAAAAATGCATATTTTTTTCTCGAAGTTATTTAAGCACTTCACTGAGTGATTTTCCGTCGGGAGCGGCTGATTTTTTTTTGTAAAATTTTTGAGTTGTTAATGGTACAATATGGCATTTTGAAGCATTTAGAAGTTATTGTTGACACACATATACAAGGATTTCTGTACTTCTATACTCCTTTGTAATTATATCAGACTCCCTCGACGCATTATCACTCATTCCGCGCGAAACGTAACTCTATTGCGGATAGGTTAGAAACGCACGCTTCGTCGTTCCTTTTTATCAATACAGAAATCTTTGTATATGTGTGCGTATAATATTATCGTCGAGAAGCTCCAAAATGCCATATTTTAGCTTTCATAACTCAAAGAAATGTCAGTTGGGTAAATTAGCAGCGAGGTATTTAGTTTGTCATGTGACTCAATGAAGAAATGTATCGATTAGTTTTTTTTTTTTAAATATATAGCAACATTTTTTTTGCTGGCAATGGAACCTTTTAGAGCTTCAATAGCTCAACGGTATAAGATGGACTGAAATCCGCAAGGTACTCGGTTCAAACCCCACCGCCGTTGGGGTATTGTCGCACTCACTATTAATACAAGTTTTTAATTTAAGCTTAGTAGTAGGGAAAAGGGGAATATTAGACATACCTAAAAAGTATTCCTAATATTCTTTAAAAAAAAAAACTCTATCATAATTAATTAACATTATGATCTGTTTATAACGAGTACGTACCACGATAATTAATTTTGATTGGTCGATATTACATCGATTGAATTATAACGCCGACTGAAACTCAAATATATTTTTTTTAATATATCAATACATACCATACATGTGTAATGGTATAAAACGAAGACTTTCTTCGATTGTGCAAATGCGAATCTTAAAGATGTTTCGCTATTATACGCAACGAAAACTCCTTGGAACGCCTACTGTTACAAGAGAAAGTACAGGGTAAACGTTCACGCGCTCGATCACCCAAAAGATGGACAGATCTCATTCAGTCCTTGTACGGGCAAAGCACCGCACAATAATGTAGTTCATTCCATCGCGCACTCAGCAATTCAAAGTTCCCGTGTAGTCTAATAATATATGTGAGGAAATGTACCATACTTCTAAGTTAAATACTTAGTAACTCCGTAGAATATGCTCCAACAGAATATTAGAGAAGTACCGAAGTTACTAAGTTCTCGAACCACCATACAGACAGCCATTCATTCTAAAAATAGAAGTAACAGTTTGCTATTTCTTAGTCCTCTTCAATTTTACTTTCGTGAAAAAGGCCAGAATTTTTGGAACGTGAGTTTCTTAACGCGGCTTACGAAAATTACGGGTAAACGATTTTGCCGAAATCGTCACGTAACGAAATGTCGTATGTTTTGAGAGCGTGTGCGTGTGTGCACACGTGAAAGTGAACAGTTAGAAGGAAAGGGGGAAGGGTGAAAGAGGAAAGGGGAGAAGGGAGAAAGGGGAGAAGGGAGAAAGGGGGAAAGGGAGGTAAGGGGGAAAAAATTGGGATCTTCGTTCCTGGTGTGGATGCCCCGATCGCACATTTCTTTTTTCTTTTACAATATTATTTTATTATTTTTCCACCAAACATAAAATGATAAAAATAAAAGTAAAAAATCAACGCTAGCTCTTATAGGACATTTAATTAACAAGGGTAGAGGGTTTGAGCCGCCGCCATATAAAGTAGGAGGCGCGTCGTAAAATCCATGTTTTTGCTGTCATGTAAAATGTACATCAGTTACCTATAACACAGGCATTAAGTTGTCTACCTTAGGAACAGACGTCCGTGTGTCATGTAGTCCTATATATTTATTTATTTTATATCTAAAGGAAAATTGAATAAAAAGAGTGATTCAAGCCGTTTGAAATCTGTTTCCCCGTTCTCTTATATCTTTTACGGTCCGTAAATGGCGGTGTAAAACTGATGTATTGTTATGTAATACCTCATATAAGATTGTTACTTTGTATCTCTATTATGTAACCTTTTGAAACGAATTTAAAAAGATTTTCCAAAGTATGAAAACATCTGAGGGTTAGCAATAGTTTGGCCTACATAGCACAAAGGTACAATGGACTGACTGTAATCCGTAAGGTGTGGGGTTATACCTATTTTTTTCCTATCAATCTTTTTCTCTCCTATCTGGTGACATTCAATAAACGATACACAGCCAAGACCAGCCAGAGCTAGATAAAGTTTTGGTCTCTTGATCGTAACGCACAATGTTGCGTTGTGCGGCAGGCAGTGTCGGAAACATAATCGCATGGAAAACGTCAAGAATGTCCTCCTGTTCAGCGTCGCGGAACGTCATCAAAAATGGTCTTTTGTTCCGTCGCAGTCTGCGTCCAAAAAAAACAATTACACAGAAGCGATCACATTTGCAAATTATTTACAAGAATATTTCATCGATGAGTTTTTTGTCTAACTTTTTTAGGTATGTCTAATATTCTCTTTTTCCTCTCCTACTAAGCTTAAATTAAAAGCTTGTATTAGGAGTGGGTACGACAATACCCTACGGCGGTGGGGTTTGAACCGGGTACCTTGCGGATTTCAGTCTTTACTTTATACCGTTGAGCTATTGAGGCTCTAAACTTTGCTTTGCTGACTTCTTCCCCACTTGCATATAAAGAGTTAACCATATTAGAACGTCTGCTTTACTATAAATTATTATATTACTTTCTAGGATGTAGATGTAGTTTATTATATGGGTGATAGCATTGATCATCATGTGTGGGAGACCACATATGAAATGATTGACGAAGTCAACGCTCACATTATCAATAAGATGAGAAAGGAATTCGGAGATGATGTCCTAATTGTGCCGTCCATTGGCAATCACGAATCGCAACCTACAAATCAGTAAGTCTATAGATCTATCTTTCTTTAAAAAAAACCCACTTTAAATTTTTACAATTGGACCATTGAAATGGTGCCACGCGGGAAGCACCAGCTTTCAAATTAAAAAAGAATCATCAAAATCGGTTCACCTAGTTGAAAATTCTGAGGTAAGAAACATAAAACAAATTAATAAGCAAACCTTTTTACGTACAACGACATATATTTTTCCATTCAAAGAAAAATATAATTTACCAATTAATATAACATACGATACTTGAATATAAAATATGATTTTGAATTTGAAAATTTTGTCATTCAATCTTGATATAATGCAGAGTGCGAATGTGTTTGTTTCCTTGTTTAATTTTATTAGGGAAACAAAAAGTATATATTTGTTACAAAACCTCCCATGACATAATACACCAATGAAGTTTTCAAGTGTACAGAGTAGAGTACAGATTAGAAAAAAAGTGTTAAATGTAGTGACATATGGATTTAAAAAAAAGTAAAATAAACTGAAAAAACAAATCTACAATTAAATTATTTTTAATCTACACTAATATAATATAGCTGAAGAGTTTGTTTGTTTCCTTGAACGCGCTAATTTCAAGAACTACTGATCCGATTTATGAAATTCTTTCAGTATTAGATAGCCCATTTAAAAGTGAAGACAGGCATCATCACGCTAAAATTGAATTTTTTTTTTTCACCTAATTTTATGCGGGCAAAGTCATTTTATAATTTGGTTCTGATTTGCTTCCTAAATGACGAGAAACTAACGTAATACAGGGTAACCTCGATCGTATAAAGACGTAAAAGAATAATTTTACGAACAAAAGCGTGTCGAAACATGTCGCGACATGAATCACATACTATAACATTAAGAGTTATATATTGGTGGGAACTTTATGTAAAGGTTTTGGGTTGACAAAATTCGTTAATTAGAGGTATGAATAGTTTGAACCGGGTACCTTGCGGATTTCCGTCCATACCTTATACCGTTGAGCTATTGGGGCTTTGAAATCATTAAAATTTTGTTACAACTTTTATATAAAAATACTAAAATGTCATTATATAAACACAATTTCATAACGTAAATAAAATATTTTACAATGGAAAATTAATGAACTGTATATAAATTTATTGTAACTATATTATATTTTGGCGATCAACGGCTGCTATTAGAAGACGCTCAATACAACTCCAACTGTAGTAGAGTAATATTCCACTATGGTATCCAGCTGAAGTTAAGTTTTTCTTTAATTACAATTAAAGAATACCGAATTACACACCCATTTTCAATAGGAAACAGCGCGCCGTATATTCAGAATTGAAGCTAATAAAAAAACTTTAAGTGGTAAGTTGTCCGTTTCGTATGCCATTCTGCCAGATCCACACATACAGACATCCGTACGTCCCAGGAAATGATTCTTTATACAGTTTTTTTCTACATTAAATAAAATTATTATACTTCCAAAGTATCAAAAGTGTTAAAACACGACTTTCATCTTAAGAGATGTGTTTTTACATATATCAAAAAGTGCCATACTAAAGAAATAGAGAGAGATAGATAGATAGATAAGCACTTTATTGCACACACATTTAGGTAAAAACAATTATAGATATATACAGCTTAAACAA
>JANCMC010011787.1:0-11198 GCA_024363005.1 Charaxes varanes | reverse complement strand
GTTTAAAAATATATTTAACATTTGAACTTATTGTAGGTCGTTTTTATTGTACAATTAACTAAAATAGACAAACTCTACTACATTAATTCAACTTAAAAATTTCTAGGAAACGGAAAGATTATTTAATAAAATTCAAATTCAATTCCCTTCTTTCTGATTATAATTTCGACAAACTTAGATGATGAAATGCTTTATCGTTGAATAGAATATTCCAGAAACAGACTCTATGGAAATATACAACGCCGGCTAGTCTTTTAGCTTTTTCCGTTTTCAGTCGACTCGGGATTGAAGGTTGGGTCTAGTCCAAGTTTTTTCATTTCTACCGCCATTTCGAATAAATAATCGTAACATTCTGTCCTGTAACCAAAAAATAAATGTATTAAACACAGACTTTATGGTCAGCGCCAAAAAGACTCAATTAATGAGAATCTAACTTAATTGAATCTAAAAGGCTTCTAAATATTTAAATAAATGTTTAATCCCATCCTTTGGTTCTTTCGCCGTTTTTTTTGTTCTGCCAGTTGAGTAATAGAGAGAATATACCATTTACCATTTTTATAGATAATAAACCATTTCCATATTGCACACTGCAATGCAAATGGTTTATTTGAAATCGATGAGAATGGCTATCAAATATATCAATAAGCTACATCGCACGGGACAAAAATGTGACACTGTGGGACAAATAAAAGAGGCTGTGAAATACTGGCAACACTTGCTTATGGGAAAAGAATTTGTGGTTTATTCAGATCATAAACCACTGGAGAACCTGAACATCAAGGCTAGAACTGATGAGGAACTGGGTGATTTGACTTATTACTTATCCCAATACAACTTTAAGATAAAATAAAACCCAGGAAAAACAAATCAGGAAGCAGACTGCCTAAGCAGAAATCCAGTCCTAGAACCTTATGAAAATACTGAGGATTGTTTAAAAGTTGTTAATTTAATTAACCTGAAAGATATTAAATATGATCAAAAAACAAATACAGATCTACAAAATGGAAAATCAAAGTTCTTACTGGAAAATGAAATTTATTACAAGAATAATAAAAAGAAAAATAAAATTATATTGTCAGAAGAGCTAAGCAAAACACTAATACAAGATGTCCATGATACTTACTGTCACATTGGACAAACCCAGATGATAAATAAAATAACACCTTTTTATACAGCAGAGAATATCATCACAAATATTAAGCAAATCTGTGATGAATGTGACATTTGTATAAAGAATAAATCTAGAAGGAAGCCAAAATTTGGCTTGATGTCACATTTAGGTCCGGCAACACGCCCATTTGAAATTGTATCAATTGATACTATTGGTGGTTTCGGAGGATCACGGTCTACAAAAAAATATTTGCATCTTCGTTTGAGGGTCCCTCTGATTGTAAGTAAGCACTAAGACCCAGGAAAAACCACTGCTGCCAGTAGCCTCATAGGTGCGTAGACCTTTGAGATATAACTATGTATTTTTTGGGGTTCCGTAGTACTTAATTATAAGGAACCCTTATAATTTCCCTCTGTCCGTGCGTCCGTCTGTCTACCACTAAGGTGGTCCCCCCTAGCATTTGAAAACTATAAGACGTCGATACTTGAAATTTTCCAAGTTTGATAGAATATGCTAAAAACTCATTAGGAAAATTATTATTTCGGAGAACAGCGTTTGAAGTTATTTAACAAATACGTTTATAGCGTATCAGATACGGAACCCTTCTATATAAGCGTGTCTTGGCATGCTCTTGGCCATATTTATTTAAAGGTATTTTATAGGCTTTACATTTCCATTACAAAAAAAACATTAAACTTATGACGTTCATAAGAACTAATGAAAACGTCTATATGAATAAAAGATTTGACTTGGATTTAACCTTTCTAGATGTGTTTATCTCTAGGTTAGTGTTACTAGGAAATATACCTTAACGAAATATTATATTGACTCCTTTCTTAATGAAACAATTAGTCTAATATAGAGCCTATTAGCTCATTGCTGAAGGGTTGAACTGAAGTCTGCAAGGTACCCGGTTCAAACCCCGACGTAGCTGGGATTTTGTCGGCATATAAAACGTAATATCTAAATATTTCTTGCCATTAAAATAATTCTTCAATCTTTTACTTTTTAGCTTCCTAATAGCAAAAATATTACTGAATTCTTCATATATTGATGCACAGAGCTAAACTGTTTTGTCTCTCACAATTCTAACTTTATAAATAGTTTCTTCTTGAAAGTTCTTCTATTATAGTAATATAAGGTATACCTTAAACTTGTGAGGTTATTGTATTCTATGTCCACCAGTACTTTTGTAAGTACCACATAAATATAGGTAACAAATTCTTTTAGTTCAAACATATGTAGAGCATTCTGTCATTGTTCTGTCTGCGTTCCCAAAGTTTCTAACCCTTATCCGCGTTTTTCTCTCGCTGATATTTTGGCGCAAACGCTAATAACGAGCTTTCGTTTACACTAAAAGATCGAGAATGAATGCTATTGTTCTAGCTCTATGTTCGTTTTGTCGAAACTCACCTTAAGGTAATACTCGTATATAGAAAAACGTAAGTTTAGAATGTGTTTATGCATAGTATTTTAATTCAATCAGTTGTTATTATATATATACGCTACAATTGGTGTGTAGTAAATATGTATCAAAGTGTTGTCAGCTAGTGTGGGTGTACCTGTATCACCAATATGTTAGTTTTAGGCTAGCTTGGTGTGTAGTATGTATCGGTATATTGGTAAGTAATGATATTAGTCGTGAGATTGTGGGGGTTCCGAGGATGACGTCAGACCGTATTCAATCGTCAGTCAAACGCAAGATAGTCATCTTAAGTCGCCCCACAGCCACAACCTCTGCAATTTAAGCGGACATTACTAGACCGTTATAAAGAAGAAGAGTTGGTAGTAAGTTTAAGCCCAATCGGCTTATCTGGGCACTGTACATTCTTCCCAAATATCTACATAGTAATTAAAGAAATATAACCCCTTGATGTCTTTGGGAAGATAGCTATGATCCAAAGTGGCGGGCTATGCCTAATGTTATGAAATATGAGGATGATGGTACCCTTATGAGACTTATCTCCTAAATTTTATATTGTTTCTCTTTTTTAATTTGACTTTCTACAGGTATTTGACTTTCTGCAGTCAGGCAAAGTTTGCCAAAGACTGGCATAGTTCTTAAAATTAAGTAGTCGAAGTGGCTATAATAGAATTCATATCCAAAAAATAATAAATAATGAGAAGTAATATTATTAAAATGACGCCTCTTTGCCATAAGCCATAAAGTTTAAAATTAGTTACTTATCTATTTAGGTTCAAGGGGAGCCATCGAAAATTCAATCTTCTTAAAATTACATAAGAGAAGAAATATATTCAGAGAATTTCTAGACTTTGAAATAATAAAATTCGTGCGGTCCTTTTGGTCTGCAGCCGAATTGTGCCGGCGCGTCCGGGTACCAGTACCTCTTTCTCACATACGATCGGCGTGAAGTGGCGGCAATGTTGTCCCGTCAAGTGGTGATATTGCTGTCGCGTTTCCTTCGGTTTGTGAGAGTTCCCGTTGTAATAGCCCCCTCTTTAAAGACAAGCAACGCATTTGCGATGCCTTCTCGTGGTGCAGATATCTATGGGCGCCGGTAGTCACATAGGTGAACCGCCTGCCAGTTGTAATATATAAAGAAGAAATTACCATGTCTTCAAATCCGAAGTAGTTTTGAACATATAAGAAATTCCACCACCATCCCTCTCGGCAGAGTTGTGCGTTCTTCGTCACCAGCGAACCCCACATTGGTCCCGTTGAAACGTTGTCCCAGATATACGCGTAGTAAAGTACCACAGCCAAAAGTGCTGGTGTGAGCCTTAAAAATAAGTTATTGAATTAAAAAATTAATGCTAGCAAAAATATACCCGACTGAATTTGTTGTGAGCTCTTCTCAGACCAGGTCGTGACGAACCCTCATAAGATTAACTCAAATTCGAATATTTTATCAACATCACACATTATTTTAAAAAATGTACTAAAAATGACTTTCACAAGTGTTGTAAAAAACCTATGTAAGTGAATAAACATTAATTTGAATTTTATTTTGATTTCTTTAACAAATTACATTTTGTTACCTGAAGTGCGTTATTAATAGCAGATTCCTAAATGGTTTTCATCATAATACTATATGTAAGTGCCAACTCTACAATTTGGCATTCTATCTACCTAAACTAGGACAGAAAAAACTGGGGCAATACGTCTTCCATGGGTCCTATAGTCCGAGGCAGCACGAGGAGATTACAAGATGTCGGATATGTCCTCAAAAGATTTTATAATTTGTTGTTAGACAGTTGTATGTATCTAGAATATCTGATGTCTATTATTTATTTTAATAAAAGTTTTGAAAAATTTGTAGAAGCTACTACAAATCAAAATAAACTGCTTGATGTAAACCAGCAGCCGGCAACTCGTGTCCCGCGGTGCACATGTGGCCCAATACCCCTCTCGTTGTGGCCCGCGGCAATTTAATAAAGGACTAGTATAGTTAGATAATTACATTAACCGAATGTAAAGTTTTGTCGTATTATACTAATAAATAGCATTTTTAATATTGCTTACCTATTTACCTATATAAATACACAACTAAACACCTGTTTCTTTATAATTATTTTACAAGTGTGGCCCGCCGGCATATAATTTTTAAAGATGTGGCCCTCGCCCGCCAAAAGGTTACCGACCCCTGATGTAAAAAAATAACAGCATCGATTTTGATGTTAATTTTTTATAATTTGTGCTTCAAGATTCCAACAGTAGTGTCCAAATTAATCGGAAGCCAAATTGAAGATTGCATAGTAAACAAAAAAAAATCACTTTAACCCGTAATCCTTAAAAAATAACTATTACATAACTAACGAGTGTATGCATATATATATATTAAAAAACATGACCACACAGAACGGTAACATTACAAGTACAACAACATTTTTCTGCTAATTAACTACGTTGTGTCTCCTAGGGAAAAATTAAATAACTGTCTTATAACTAAAAAGGTCATATATAATGTATTACTATGTACTATATACATATATACTTTATACTATAAAGCATATTATCTTAACATAGTATAAAACGAAGTCATTTGCCATTCTTGTACGCGTATATCTTTTAAACTACGCAGCGGATTTTAATGTGGTTTTCATTATTAAACAGCATGATTCAAGAGGAAGGTTTATATATGTACTATATGCATGCATTTGAGACTTAATCATAAAAGGACCTAACTCAAAAGAGCTGGAAAATCGCATAAAACTTTTTGTCATTTACGAGTTATTCCGCATATGTGTAATTCGATAAAAACGGCATTGAAGTAACAAATTATGTATTTTAATAATAGTTAATGAAGTCGTTAATGATATTAAAATGCTATTCTGATGATATTTTATTATTTATTTTTCATTTTAACCAAAATAAGTTTTGTATAAAAAAATGCTATATCTCAGTATTGGGTGGAGATATTTGAATAATTCTTTGATTGTTTGATAGAGGACGCTAAAACAAAGCTGCCTGTATTATTGACTCACTTTAGACCTAAAACTTAATCGGTCAGTTTATAATTAAGAGTGCGACATGAATATCTATTGGCACCCGTGCGAAGCCGGGGCTGGTCGCTAGTACACTACACAACATGGTTTGTACGTAAACAAACGTGTATAAAGCCTGTTGTATAGTTAACATTTTTATAAACAAATAAGGAGTAGAAACGTCAGCATATTTGTATCGAGATCGCGGCGCCATATTTGATTACATCTATTGTATAAAATTTATAATAATGAAAATATTTTACGAGAAATTATTGTTCATCCCGACCCAGCTAAGGTAGGGGTTGACAACCTTTTGAGTCGGAAGTGCCAAAAATAATTTACAAAATTTCAAAGTTCTTAAAGAGTTACAAAAATTATTCATAAATATTAGTCGCATAGAATTTTTTCCATTTAAAAAACTAAGTAGTTATTCATTAGAAAAATATCTAGTTATTCATTTATAAGTAATGTTTTTTTAAAACAAATTAGACAATATGGTATTATTAGATAACACAGGCATTAAGTTCTCTACCTTAAGAACAGACGTCCGTGTGTTATATAGTCCTATATATTTATTTATATTATTTATTAGATAGTAACATATTTTCGTATGGAACTAAAGTGCCACAGCATCACATCCAAAGAGCATGCGGTTCACGAACCGCAGATTGCCGACCCCTGAGCTAGGATATTGTTGTTTCCACTCCTTACATTAGCTTTTTTAAGCAACGAGATTGTTCGATGACATAATATCTGTCGCTGGTCGAACCTGGTCCAGATTAGCTCGAGACCGTAAAACGTGGTCTATATCCAGCAGTGGGAAATAAAGGATGATTGATGATGGTGATGATGATGAAGATGATTAGGCACACCTCAAACTATTTCTAGCATTATTAAAAAAAAATTATATATAACTGATATTGAGCTGTGGTACCTGATATATCTCGATATCAGCTTTGCTATCATGGAGTCATTAGTAGATTTTCGATAAAAGGTAAGGGTTCCACTTAACAAGAGAAAACAATCGGTGAATATCCATCCAGATCTGCACCAAGACAGCAGCGGACTTGACAAAATCTATAAGAAATATACATACACATATAAAAGTTTAAATAATAATGACGATACATAGAAATTAACTTAAATATCTGTATATAATTTTATAACCACTAATTACACGTGATGAGAGCCCAAGCAATATCTTTAAATTCCTTGTCTATTTTTTTTATCGTAGTCCTTGAAATGTCTGGTACAGTTTTGATGCTATTTTTACTAAATGGTAAAGGACAAGTGCTAAATCACTTTATATACTTTTACTCCATCTCTTTCCTTTACTGCTAGCTATTTAATTAAAGGTAGCGCTTTGCTTGGAATCTATTTGTGTCTGCAGACGAATTGACCCGGCGGGTACCAGTACTTCTTTCTCACATAAGATCAGCGTGAAGTGGCAGCAATGCTGTCGCGTCACGTGGTGATACTGTTGTCGCGTTTCGTACAGTTTGTGAGACTTCCCGATGTCCTATCTCGTCAGGGAGATAATCTACCTCTATAACGTTTTACAAAGTAAATCTACATTTACACTAATTTATAAAGTAGAGTTTGTTTTTTGTTTGTTTGTTTGTTTGTTTGTTTATTTGTTTGTTTGTTTGTTTGTTTGTTTGTTTGTTTGTTTGTTTGTTGGACGGCACTTTTCTCGGGAATTACTGATTCAATTTGAAAAATTCTTTCAGTGTTAGACAGCCCATTTATCGAGAAAAGCTATAGGCTTCATTACGCTAAAATTCAATTTACATTTTCTTATACTAATATATAGAGCTGGAGAGTATGTTTGTTATTTTGTTTGACCACGCCAATCTCGAGAACTATTGGTCCGCTTTGAATAACTCTTTCAGTATTAGATAGCCCATTTATCGAGGAAAGCTATGGGCTCTATATCATCACGCTAAAATTGAATCTATTTTTTATACTAATATATAAAGCTGAAGAGTTTGTTTGTTATTTTGTTCGACCACGCCAATCTCGAGAACTATTGGTTGGCCCGTTGGCGCAGTGGATAGTGACCCTGCCTTCTGCTCCGGGGGTCGTGTGTTCGATTCCCACCCCGAGTCTGGGTGTATTATCCATATGTATGTATTTATATATTTCTAAAAAAAATATTTGTGTATGACAGGCGGCTGTTACCTATAACACAGGCATTAAGTTGTCTACCTTAGGAACCCGGTAGCCTAAACTCGTCATTAAGGGCCGGCAGCGCATCTGCTGGCCTTCTGGTCGTGCAGATGTCCATGGGCGTTAGTAGGCACTTAGGTTAGGTTGCTGTTTGCTCGTTTGCCCCTTGTAACATGAAAAAAAAACCTGAGTCGATCGTTAGATTTTATATTTTTTTATAAACACTTTATCACCAAATTGTTAAATGATTAAAAAAAAAATTAACATTATACGTATGACGCATGACGAAGTGCTTATAAAAAAGTCTATATTAATATACGATTTCGACTTTGATTGAGCTCTCACCCAGGTGACAGATCAGCGAACCATTGTAATAGAGGTTTTCAAATATCCGACCTTCTTCGTGTTTCGGGAGGCACGTAAAACAGTGCGTCCCGATTTTCACTGAGTGATGTGATGATGTGATGTGATGCAATTTAAAACGAACCCTAGACCGGGATAGGAAAAAGATTCTTTATAAGTTAGAACTATGTAAAAAGATAAAAATGGTCAAAAGAGTGTCAAGACACGCTTATATCCGTATCCGGGTTCCATATCTGATACGCTATAAACTTATTTGTTAAATAACTTCAAAAGTTGTTGTTTTCTGATTTCTTTCAGAATAATTTTCCTAATGAGTTTTTAGCATGTTTTATCAACATGGAAAATTTCAAGTCTCTACGTCTAATAGTTCCTGAGCCAGGGGTTGTTAACATTTTCTTAATGATGCATCAAATTGTGGTAGATAAAGAAAGAAAGAAAGAAAGAAAAAAGAAAGAAAGAAACATTAATTTCTGAGCAATACACTATAAGTACATAGATTCAATATTAACTAAAAACACTATACGATAAACGATAATCTAAAAATAAACTATAATAAATAAAGTGTAATGCCTCAAAAACGGTGTAGCCTCCTCAGGATTTGTAGGGGTGGACAACAATATCCCACTCCCACCGCCGATTTTCAGAGACTTTTAGTAAAAAGTACCTAAAAATTGCTCTATTAAGACGGGTATAAAATTATATGTATATACTTAGGCGGTATTTAGTACGGCCCCATATCATGGCACTTTAACGATCATACCGAGACTGCATAAAGTGTAATAAGACATACTTATCTAAAAACGACCGAGTGTATAAGGCACGGCGCGTCGTTCAATTAGTCAGCGCCTTCATTAGTGTGAATATAAGGCCGCGTTCTAACCAAGCGTGTGCTAGCCGCTGACTGTGCTCGAGTTTTACACATTTTACTATAGTTTTTATTTTGCCTTGTGGCGTAATGTCTAAGTCGAGCAGGACCTGATTGTTCTAGTCGTAGAGTAAAAAATCCTATATAACATCAGTGCAGACTCCGGTCATATTTCCCCCCCCCCCACCCTTGCTTAAACTATTTTTAAAGTTCCAATGCTGCGCAAAGGCAGAACACGATATGAGGTGAGGCAGCCTTTGCACCGCAATGCATTGTCATTAGTCCATACTTGTCTATCTGTATCTATACTTCTATACTTTAATATATAAAACTGAAGTGTTTGTTTGTTTGCTTGAACGCGCTAATCTCGGGAACTACTACTGGCCCGACTTGAAAAATAATTTCAGTGTCAAATAGCCCATTTATTGAGGAAAAGGCATATCATCCCGGTAAAATTAAATCTATTTGCTTTACCTAATTTTACGCGATTGAAGTCGCGGGCACAGCTAGTATTTAATATATTAATAACTAACTGCCGGGACAGACAACGTACTGTCAAAATTTTATTTTAAAAATTTTTTTCTTTATAAACTTTTCTAAACTTTACGTGTAGCTTTCGGAAGATACGAAAAAAAATGCCGAATTAGTCGAGCCGATAAAGTAGAAATAGAGATCGCCAGCTGGTAGAGAATGGCTAAGAAATTTTTAGATTTCCATACCATATGCTTATTTAGAGCTATGTATAAATTTTTTCTGGTCTTTGTATAACGAAATTAGAAAATTTAATCACTTTAAATGTCATAATTAACAAAATACATACATTGTTATATTGTGATGGTTGTCATGTCTACGCTTTGACACCCATCTTATAGTAGTATAGGGGTGGATACTAAGTTTTTTTAAGCCTTACTCAGAATCGCCGCACACTGCTTTTAAGTTTCTAATCTAAATCTATAAACACCGAAAGACCGTAAAATAATTGAACGAAATTAATAAATAAATGAACGTTCAACAATGCTTATAAAGTGCAATAAAAATTGTAATAAAATTGATTTCCACCTGTCCGAATCAAATTTTCTTAAAATTTTTAAAACTTCACCAATCATTTTTTTTTATTAAAAAAAAATTTAAACGTCATGAAGTTACAAGTCATACACGAAGTTTTATTATATTTTATCACTATTACACTACTACTGGTTTTTACAAAGAACGGCTACGAAAATTAATTTGCAGTCGTCTATTGTCAATATTGTGTTACAGAAAACTATGATTATGGACTTAATAATTGTGCACTTAAAAATCACTCAAGGCATATCAATTTTCAAAAATATGTGTTTATAGATAAATACATAAACTTGTTTTATTATATTCATAAATATAATTAGCTATATAATCAGAAAGGGATAACTAATAAGGCATTAATTTCTTAACGCCGTAAAATAACCACAGATGGACACTTCAATTCTATTTACAAGTAATAGTTAATAGGTCTCAAGGACTTATACACTTGGTAACCACTGAGCACTGACACTTACGATGATTTTCATGTTGATAAAATGGAGGCGGGAATCGAACCCACGACCCCGGAGCAGAAGGCAGGGTCACTGCCCACTGCACCAACGGGCCAGTCAAATATGGTTATAGCACTCGGCCAGATAACGTACGCGGTTAGATTTCACAGAAACTGAAGCTTATTACATCCTAAAAAAAACTCAAGTACACAATGTCACAAAGGCGAAAAGCGAAATCTAAAAACGGCGTAAACAGTTCCAAAAGGGGCTGGAGACTTCAAAGTGGAAGTCTGAAAATACTAGAAAACTGGAAATAAACCTAGCGTGTAATCCGGCCGAGGTTAAAGCTCGCGTCACAATGTATTATGAAAGAGACTTTTGAACGCGCGCTTGATTCCGTATACTCCTTTGTATTATACGGTCATTAAGTTATAAGCGATTAGAGAGGAAATAATACCACATGAAAATATAACGGTAAATGAATACGTTTATGTTTCCCGCGACTTAGTTCGCGTGAAATTGCGAGATGTATACCTCTATAATCTGGATCTAACGTAAGATTCGTTTTGAGTGGATGTCTAATAACTGTAAAATGCCTCCTTTTTCAATTTCATCTTTGTACATCCCGCGTATTGGTACCCCTGTGCGAAAGAGGAGTTACAATAGAACGAACCTGTTATGAAAGGTTATGTCCATATAAATATTTTTTTAAAGAATTGCTTAAGTGCACATT
>JANCMC010011780.1:0-11198 GCA_024363005.1 Charaxes varanes | reverse complement strand
ATGGGCGTCGGTACTCACTTACTACCTTCTCGTTTGCCACTTGTAATGTATATAAAAAAATATATAAAGGAAAAATTTGTGAGAACCAACTAGTACATAGCTCGTTGCATAGAATAATTTATTATATCTGCCCCAGCGCATACGTAATAAGCTCAGAATTAGTTTTATTTCAGACGAGGGGTTTCTTTCTAATGTACTGCCTCTCGCAGCCTCTTATTCTCTGTAAAATGCCACATTGAGTTCACGAGGAATACGCCTGTAACAACGTTCTGGCTCAAAGTAGGTCGCGTTGAAATTCCTACACGAATGCCAACGTAAACACTTTTCTGTAAGTTTTTTTTTTTTAGGTTTGCTATGAATACTAGAAGAAAGTTACTTGATATACATTTGTGGTATTTTATAATACGTACGTACATAAGATAGATTATTGTACTTGTGAAAAATGTGCAGTGCCTTGACGAGTCGTATAGACTTAGGCTAGGCTAGGGCGCGAAGAATTTTGTAAGTAAATTATTGTATTAATAGATGAATAAATTAAATAAAATGAAAGTAAATGTTTAAAGGTAAAGAATACTAGGTGTCTGGACTCAGGATTGAATGCAACGATAGTCCACCCGCTTTGACTTTTGCATCGGCTCCTTACAGAATGTTAAAGAGATATAAATGTTAAAGATTGTATGGCTTAGTATGGAAATATCCACTAGACACAGTGTCAGTCAATTAGTGTATAATAAAAGCTAAGCCCATTGAAATATAATATTCCATAATAGTAATAAATTATTTAAGACTTCGAAATAACGTTTATAACATTAGAATCTAAAATTCGTTAATAAAATGAAGTTTATTATTTAACGAATACAATATAAAAGTATTATAAGGGAAAATGCAAATGAAAATAATTATATTAATAAAAATATATCTTCTTAACGACGCGAGGTATGAAGTAGGTATTAAAAAAATTAAATGATACACTTTATATATACTTGTTTGTGTAAATAAAAAGAGTTATTCACGCCATATTTTGCATTTATTATGAGAGGACATAAATTACCTCATTATATATTATTTTATATCTTTATAAAATGATCATGTAACTACACAGCTAAACGTAGCATTGAATTGACGATTCAAAAGAGCTTGTAAAAGTCTACTTGTATAAAATATTATTTGAATTTGAAGAACCGTACTTCGTGTTATATTATTTATAACACATACATATAGATATTTATGATTTTATGGTTAGTTTTAGCTAGTAAGATACTTTTGGATCCAATAGGTGATTCAAGACTTTAGCATTTGGCTAAATAAATTTTTGTGTTCAGATTTCTCATTCCTCACTCCATTAGGCTATCCTTGCAGTTACTCCTAAACCATTCTTAAAAGAGTGGCAAACGAGTTTCTTGCTGATTCTTCTCGTGGCTCGACACTTCCGAATCAGTGGTAGCTTTTAAAATATTTGACGATTCAAAAGAGCTTGTAATAGTCTACTTGAATAAAATATCATTTGAATTTAGGAATATACACACGAAATTTTATCTAAATCAGTCCAGCGTTTATATTGGCTTGTACAGTCGATTTTTAGAGTTCCGTAGTACTACGGGGAAGCAAAACAGGAGTGATCCTATTGCTCTCGAAGGATGGTAAAGCAAATATAGTCATATGAAACAACCTTCGTTTCATATGATACATTGTCTGCTGATAAAGAATCTGTAAGCAGTTAATTATCAACAAATGAAGTTATTTAACAAATACCTTTATCGTGGGTCAGCTACGGAACCCTTATATATAAGCGTGTCTTAACACGCGTCTGTCTGTACGTTGCATCACAGCTGCCGAAGGGATGAGGCGATTTCAATTTAGCTTTTTTTGTATCAAAGGTGACATAGGTGCGAGTGTTCTTAGACATATTTGATGAAAATCGGCTGAGCCGTTTAAAAATTGTGGGGGGTGAAAGTGGGGAACTGAAATAAACAATAGAAAGCGAGTATATATAAATGGGATATCAAATGAAAAGGTTTGATTTGTGTATGACGAAATTGGGTATTTGAAGAGGGGCTTGGCCGATTTATTTGTTATATAATTAGAGATTATTGATAATGTGATCCTGGCAATTGATTCCACAGAGTAATGAGGGACAAAACACTTTCGTATTTTTTGGTAAGACAAACTACTCTGTGTAACTCTATTATCTACTTCGCTTGACAATTATTATCGGACCTGCACCTAGACTAAACTTTGCACAGCCAGAAAACATGTAAAAACGTATAACTAGCTGTTTTTTTTTTTTTTTTTTTTTCAATAATTTTTTCAAACACACCGATTTGACTTGTAGGTTTTTCCTCAATATATATTATGTATAAAAGCGAAAGGCCACGTAACACGAAATCTCCAAAACCATGGAACGTAAAGAGATGAAATTTGACGTAGTTTATAGTTAGTAGACATCCTCTAAGAATTGATTTTTTGATAACGCCAGATTAAGGAAGTCTGTGGGCTCTCGCAAGTTTTCTTTTTATCATGAAAATATTTTCATTTTTAATTAGCTCATGATGAAAATATTTTCGAAAACAACAAATAGCACTAAACATACAGAAATAACATGAGGAGGTCGTAGCCTTATCAATGGTCGGCATTTAATTCGATCGCTAGGTTAAGTTGCTGTTGCTGCGACCGGGTGATAGATGGGTGACCCATTCTAGCACTGGTTTATATTTGATATCCGACCTCCTCCATGTTTCGGTTTTTTTTTAATGTAACAAGAGGGCAAACGTTCAGGCGCGGCGGTTCACCTGAATGAATATTGACATCACATTTTACGGGATACGCAAAATAAAATTACGAAATTTTTATAAAATTTACTTATCCAAAGAATTTCTTATTTATTTTGAGAGTATTAATTGAATATTCTCGGTGTGTTTTCAATTCTTTTCACCGCCGTTTTAGCATCGAAGCAATAGTTTTTTTAAGTTGATAAATACTGTATACTTTATTTCTTAAAAAAACCGACTTCAAATTGTCAGAACTGGACCCAATTATAATGAGAAGAGAGAGGAAGCACCAGCTTTCAAATAAAAAAAACATCAAAATTGGTTCACTCAGTGAAAAGTTCTGACGTAACAAACATAAAAACAAGCCGAATAGAAAACCTTTTTTGAAGTCGTTTGAAAAGAAGCATTTCTGTTCTAAAATAGATCTGTCATTTCTTAAATTCCTAATTAATATTTACATATCCTCACGCTAATTAATATCGTTTGTTTTATTATAAAGTAGTTTTTAGTTCTTTTAGTAGTTTTAGAATTGGTCCGGCGCGTCCGGGTACCAGTACCTCTTTCTCACTTGAGATCGGCATGAAGTGGCGGCAATGCTGTCACGTCTAGTGATGGTGTTGTTTTCGCGTTTCGTTCGGTTTGTGAGACTTCCCGGTGTTCAATATCGAAAGCGCTGATACAACTTGTATCTCTGTGCCTTTGGTGCGCGGATGACATTTCTCTAAAAAAACTATGTTTAGAAATTCACTCAGAACACATATGTAGTTGTAGTCGTACACACTTTTGTTTATGGAATATGGCATGTATGTTAGTTTATGTTAGTTTAAGTGATGTCATATTCTGTTTGTGAGTCATAAATAAATAAAAAAAAAGAACATTCAATTTTCTTTTTAGAAATGTTTCTACAGATAAGCGTTATCAATTTTTTTGGCACATAAATTGAGATGTATACTATTATATAAAGATAAAGAGTTTTTTTATTTGAACGCGCTAATCCCAGGCTGGTGTGATTTGAAAAATTCTTTCAACGTTAGATATAGATAGCCCATTCATTGAGGAAGGCTATAGGCTATAAACCATCAAGAACAAATTATATCTTTTTATATTCTTTTAGTTAGTTTTACGCAGACGAAGTTGCGGGCAAAGCTAGTTAATCGAGTAAAACAATCAAATAGAGTAAAGGATTTTCATTATAATACCTACTTATTAATAATTAAATTTAAAAAATTAAAAAATTAAAGCTCTCAAAAATGGGTCTTATAGGTTAAATAAAAGATAAATTAAACTACGCTTAAAGTTTACTTAAAACATTTCATTTACTGAAATGTTTTCTGAACACAAGACGTGTAAAAGTGGTACCCGATTAATTTCACTGAGTGAAATTAGTCGTGACGTGGCAGAGACCGTGGGGGTTCCGGGGATGACGTCAGGTGGAAATCGGTCATCTTAACTCACCCCACAGCCACATCTCGTCTCTGTTCCCGTCTCTGACCCTTCCGCGTTCCCTTTACTTTAAAAATAATTTAATATAATGGTTAAGTATTCCTAAATTATCTAATTTTCCGCGTAATTTTCTTAATATTTTTTTTCATAAAAAACTTTTCCTGATAAAAAAAAAGAACAAAAAAGAATTAGCACATCGGTCCAGCCATTCACGTGTGACGCCGTAACCAAGGGAAATGGGGTTTCGCTAAAATATAAATAGATTATTTAAATTGATCTAAAGTTAAAACGTGACTAAATTAAACACGATATATTTAATTTAGTCACGTTATGGTCCATAAATTAGAAAACTAAACTTATCAAGTGTGCACCAAGCACTCGCAAATATTTGGATGTTCATGAAACGTTGTGTGAGTGAATGTTTGGATAGCTTAGATTCATAATTGGACTCGAATCCGGCACCAGGCTATTTTAACGAGATTGTATCCTTTAAAAATATTTCATGAATTTACTGCAGTTTCGAGAGTAAACTTGCATTTAAACTAGCCTCACTAAGAACGGATAATCCAATTTATATGCAAATTTATGACTCGTTTAGCAGGATAAAAATGGAATTAAGACAACGACGCCACGGCTCGAATTGGAACACTTACAATGCAACTAGGTGTATTCTTTTATTGTAAGTGTAGTTTTATTCTTTTATACCTAGTTTTATTGTAAGTATTGGAACACTTACAATAAAACTAGGCACTTTGGCTTTTACGAGGAAAAGTTTAGAGCATCTTATTTTTGTGCTATCATATTATATTAAGATAAATAAATGGAATTAAATGTATCTGTATATCTGCACCATAGTTGGTAAAATATCTTTTGTTGATCATAGGATATTTTTTAAGACGAATTTCTTAGCATTCCATGGATTCACCGTGCGGGTGCCTGGTCCATCGCGTCGCAGAGGAAGGAACCATAATAGTGCCCGGGAATTGTGACCCAGGTGTAAGTTTAAGAGCGCGCTCTTTATAGTGATCACTAACACTCATCTTCACTGCCAGTATTCCCTCCCTTGCCTAGCCAAATCTGGTATGATCCTACTACTGCGGCTTACGATGTCCTTTCTAATAATAAACTTATGATAGTTCTTGACAAGCCAAGGTCTTTTAGTAGGTTGTACAGGGTTTGCTAGTATACCCTTTGCTGCTTTTATAGCTGGTTTTATAGCCGTTTTTGGAGGGCACCTAATCTATATATAGGTAAAGCAAAAACTTTCGGTACCTTGTCACGAAAATTACGCAGACGGATAAGTATGATAATTAGCATTATTGTAGGTTATATAGAGGTTGGTGTGTGGTGGTGGTGATCATTTTCATAAAATATATATTAATTATTCATGAAATTATTAAAATAAAACGTTACGTACACCAATGGTAAACTATTTACACGTCATATATCTAGGACCACGTTTAATGGTTCGCGCGACAAGGGCGATAAACGCCAGGAGACTACCTAATTTTTTTCGAAATATTTCGTATATCTTATGTCGGAGCCAGGCATAGCTTTATTTTAATGATCATTTCAATGGTCATGTAGTGTGGCCGGCCACTTTGTGAATCTGCGCAAAGTTTTGTAGTACTTTCTAGTCTTCAGGGACAGAAATTTACAAACAATTTGAGCTATGTCTGCCTCCAGCATTACTATAAGAATGTGTCAAAGCGTAGTCACGACAATAGCTTATATATTAGTTGTCCAATATGTCGTTGTACAAAGACTGACATTTTTTTGACAGCTTTAAATAAACACGCATAATAAGTACGCAAATTTATTTTTGTAGACGAATTTCGACCAGCCGATCGCTTCTATACATTAATGTAACAAATAAAATGATAAGGTAATGCAATAAATATCTATCCAAGCGTAACATAATCGCTTAAAGGGTTTCATGATTGCAATTAATTTAATCTCTGAACTGAAGTACATTATTAGAATTTACATACTTACGTAGTTCCAATTGAATTTCTCAACTTCCAATGGTATGAACTATCAACATGCAACAGATAACATTCTGTACTCATTCCATTCTCTCGTTCCGTTCAATTCGCCGCAAAACTTTTGAGTATTCATTTGTTTACGCTCGCTTGTTCCATTTTCAATAGTCAAAACTATTATTATTCTCAATTGTTTAAGTAACAAGGTTTTCATTCATTCATTTATTCAACTTTGTTTCTGATCCTTGATTGTTTATTGTGGAATAGAATAGATAGAATGTTATTGTGAGTTTATTATATTTTGGTGTATTGTTAGAAGTGCAATTAAATAAGTCCGATTTCTAGTGCACCAAAACTAAACAACAAATATTTTCGTTTTTAAATTTTATATTTTGTTATATTGTATTCGTTTTACTTGTTTACATAGATGTTCATTCGCCAAATAAATAACACATTTCACTGCTTTTTCGGCTACATATTCGGGCTTGATTTCAAACTCTAACTGCGAATATTAAATTTACCCAAAGCGCAATAAAATTCGGGGGACTCAAGTTTCGTGGTTGGTTTAATTGCATTTTCCCACTAATGTCTATTTCTGTTAAGTATGAGGCAGTTGCGTCACTTTTAGCAAAGGCAATTTCAATCTTTGTCAATAATTTCTTGACATATTAACTTTCCAAAGAAGTACTGGTCATATATTTATCTATCTGGTTATATATTTAAGTATATTATTTAGTACACTCTTAATAGCATAATCAGAATCTATATACATATATAAAACCAAAAGGTTACTTAACACGAAATTTCAAAAAACGCGAGACGTATAATGATGAAATTCGGCAAAGTAGTTTATAGTTAGTACGGCCTCTATAGGGTCAGATTGAAGTGATCTAAGCGTTGTCGCAATTTCAAGCGTACGAAGTTGCGGGAAACTAGTTAGTAAATTTGTTTCTAGCCTTGATATAACTTTAATTGTTTTATTTCAAACATCATCTTCATGACCACCATCATTTTCAGCCCTTGATAACCCACTGCTGGACATAGGCCTCCGTTTGTTTTCAAACATACGAAATTTTAATTCTACATTCACAATGACTTTTCTAATATATTCAAAAGAATAGGATAGAATAGAAGTTATATTCTACTCTATTCTATATTCAAAGGCGGCTACAGATAACTTCATACCGTTCATTTTCTTGCTTACATTCGCTTGTAGGTTGTTACAAAAGTCCGTATTAGTTTGTAACTGTATACCCATATTTGCTTCAAGCGTCTTTTAGTTTTGCAACAAATAGTCTATGATGTTTACTGTATAACACGGGAAATTTAAAATTGCCGTCAACCAGAAACTAATAAATACTCCTGTTATCAGTTTTCTAAGACTGTAAGATACTATAACTAGACGATATAAGACTGAAGTAACCTTTAGTAGACAGTCATTTTAAAAACCATTTAGTATACTAATTCAAATTTTAACTTTGATTAATTCATTGGTACTTTTGTCTTAATTAGTGCTGAATTTCTTGCATCCTCTAAAGTATTCAATGGTTTCTGAAAAGTGACTTTACTCGTATATTGTACTAGTATACAAAATTAAACTACACACTTTGTAAACAAAAAATCAAATTCCGAAGTTTGAATAATTTTTGACTTAAGTGGACAATCAATTAATGAATTTACAAATAAAAAATGACAATCATATGTTATGTTTTCACTCTTTAAAAGTGTGTTTAGACGGGAAAAGGACAGTTTATATGCGAAATTATTAAACTACAATATTGTTAATAACATAATAGTATAAAACAATAAACTTGCGGTGGAATGCATTTGTATCTGATGGAAATCTTATATTCGAACTCACTCACTACAAATTGAAGAAGTGGGACCTATTTAAACTTTCCCGTAAGTTTCTTGCTTCAGCTGCCAACTTCAATGTTTTATACGGTATATTCTCATTGACATCATACTAACACAAATAGACTACAAGTTGTAGAAACTTGTTTCAATATTAAAATTAAAATGATTTAAAAGAGAGATGCAAATTTTTAAGACCAACTATCGACGTTTGACTGGCCCGTCGGCCAAGTGGGCAGTGGCCCTGCCTTCTGCTCTGGGGGTCGTGGGTACGACTCCCACCTCGAGTCTGGGTGTATTATCCATATGTATGTATTTATATATTTCCAAAAAATATATATATATATATATTTGTGTATAACAGGCGTCTGTTACCTATAACACAGGCATTAAGTTGTCTACCTTAGGAACTTCAATCATTATAAATAAAATTTTAAAATTAGTATACACACTACGTACAAATATAAATACAAATAAAAATCATACAAGATACTATTGTAGTTTTATTATAACTATTTTTTGAAAAAAGACCGATATCCCGTCAACGTTTCCAATTATATATATATGAAATGAATGGGTACGTATTCTTTAATCCTTATTTTATTTACATTGTAAAATAGTGCGATATCACATCTACATCTACGGTTAATATATATTTCATTATATGGAGGAGGGGATCGTTTAAAATTTCCTAAGCTTGAAGGGGGTCGCTATATAAAAAAGTTTAAGAAGCCCTGGTCTATAACTACTCGGAAGTTCTTTTTTTTGTACTGAACCCGTAATATTTTGCTAAAACTAAAGTAGCCCATGTTATTCCTTGTAACGTTAACTATCGCCAATGAAAGTCTCGTCGTAATCGGTACCCGTTTTGGATGTTACAAAAGATAGTAATAAAAACTGAGTCAATCACACAACATGTAAAGTTAACAAGAACAAAAATGAAGTGTAGTATATAGATTGACTGATCTATTATTTACTAATATATAAACATTTATTTATAATATATATTTTTAATTATTGTAGAAGGTGCAGGCTGAAAATCAGCGTCGTGTGCCCACGGCAATGCTGAGCTTGCATTCCTTTGTTATGTTACAAGACTATATATAGACCTTCCGACGAACGATTGTCGGCGAGGCACGGCCGCACCAGGCATCTCCAACTAGCCCGGACACGAAGTTTTTCCTTTGCAGTGGTTGAGAATATCGACCTTCGCTCCCACCTTTCATTCCTCGTCGAAATTTTCCACCTTGGTGTGCCTTTCCACAACGTTGACGCAACTTCCATAATTTTGTTGACCCAAAATGTATATATATAGCTCATGGAAGGCTTTCGTTAACAATGACGCGAAAGCAATGGATTTTTCGCACCTCATAAAATGCTCATCGTGGCTAAAGAAATTTTCATTTCAAAAATGTTATAACTTCGCATTTTTTAACAGCTGATTAACGATAAGAAGACATTGAACCACCGAATAGAGCAGTTAGTGGACGAGCGTCGTTCGCTAGAGGAGAGGTGGAAGCGGTCCGCGCAGGCGCTGGAAGAACGCTACAAGTTGGAGCTGCGGAACCAACACGACAAGATGGTAGCCGCGCAACAGGTAAGAGTGTGCAACACTGATATCAACTGCTATAAACTACCCTATAGTTACCAGTACAATAAATTCTAATAAATTTTTGTTCTGGCTGGGATCCCTATATAGATGGGGGGTATTAACGACAATCCAGCCTTGGAAGATTGTTTACCATCGTGTGAAGAAAGCGAACTTACCACAATTCACTTATACGATTATTCACGCTTATACGAATGCGCTTATTATAATATTATATATTCCTTTAACTAACAGTGCCCGCGACTTCGTCCGCGTAAAAAGAGGTAAAAAAAAATTGATTCCATTGTAGCATGATGATATAATATAGCCTATAGCCTATAGCCTTCCTGGATAGATGGGCTATCTAAATCACTGAAAGAATTTTTCAAATCTGACCAGTAGTTCCTGAGATTAGGGCGTTCAAGCAAACAAACAAACTCTTCAACTTTATATATTAGTATAGATATATATTATGACTTTACACACGATACCTATAACAAAAAAACAAGAAAAAAAATTGTCTGGTAATCTTCGGAACGGCTAGTCCGATTTCGACAGAACTTTCACTGGCAGATAGCTGATGTTGCAAGGATTAACTTTACTTTTAGAAAAATAACTAGGATTCCGCACGAAAAAAATTAACCCTCATAATTTAATAAAATCCGTGAAATCTAGCGGATAAACTGTCTAGTGGTAGCTAGTAAATAAATAAAAGACACAGAGCAAATGAAATGAAAATTATATTACTTTTAATATAAATTTTATACTCACTATCAAGAGTTATGAAATAAATAAATATATACAGGACTATATGACACACGGACGTTTGTTCTTAAGGTAGACAACTTAATGCCTGTGTTATAGGTAACAGACGCCTGATTAAGTCACCT
Organism: Charaxes varanes; assembly: GCA_024363005.1. Lineage (NCBI taxonomy): Eukaryota > Metazoa > Arthropoda > Insecta > Lepidoptera > Nymphalidae > Charaxes > Charaxes varanes. The sequence continues at coordinate 673 of JANCMC010011780.1, read as the reverse complement.
ACCTTAGGAATAGACGACCGTGTGTTTGTAGTCCTATTATAATTTATTTAACATTAGGAAAATACCTTGATAGAACATGATAAAAACTCATTAGGAAAATTATACTGAACGAAATCGGACAACAACTTTTGAAGTTGTTTAACAATACGTTTATAGCGTATCAGATACGGAATCCTTCTATAAAAGCGTGTCTTCACACGCTCTTGGCCATTTTTTATAAGCACTTTTGAACGTCATTTATATGATTATTTTTTTTAATCAATTAGTAATTTGGTGATAAAATTTACGACTTAAAAGCTAAGTTTACAAGGGTTCCTCGCGCTCTGCACTGAGAAGAGTCCGCAAGAAACTCAGTCGGGTATTTTTTTGTTATCAGCATTTTCACAATAATTCAGATTTGGTTAAGGCCAATTTATTCCCAAACATTAACATCATACAAATAATCCTTTAAATTATAATAGGATTTCTGATTGAGTCTACGTTTTATAAACGGTTTAACGTATTTAAAGACATATCTCGAATGTCATAGGGCAGTTTGTTATAGAAACGTGTATAGTTAAATGTGGGGTTAATTTTGCGGAGCCTAGTAGAGTGCATTTCTAGTTCTTTATCTAATTTGCAAAATAGGTTAAATGTTTATAGGTATTAATTAATACTTAAGTCCACTCGTTCC
>JANCMC010011773.1:0-11198 GCA_024363005.1 Charaxes varanes | reverse complement strand
GACCCTAGCGGTGCTAACCAAAATTTATTCCTGGCCATTGGCATGTGTCTATACCGACAAGTATAGCCTAATTTACTACCAGAAGGTACCAGCTTTTAAGTAATGAATTATCTTTTTTTTGAAGGTTATTTTTAGATTATTATTTCGACCAAAAGTTTATACAAAAATATCCTTCTAAAATGTGTTAGAAGGATAATTTAAATTAAAAATATTTTCTATTATTTTACATGCCAATGCAGAAAATAAAGTTATTTTATTTTTAACGTGGAAAAACGCGGAATTCCTATCATCCATTTTATAACTCGCTCTGACCTTATTGCGTGCACACTTTAGGGTCTCGTGGAGACTGGTGGAAAGCAATGAAAGCTGGGGAACTAATTCAACGCTTGAGCAAATTGGAAAGGGGAAACTGGAGGAGAAAATGAGGCCAGTTGTGTTACTGTTATCTGCCTAGGAGCTTGATAATGAAATTAAAACTTTCTTATGGCTTAATAGGCTAGTGATTATCTGTAAACTTGTTGCTGTTTAGAAACCAAAGTAGGTTATTAATGTCATGATTAATTGCTTCTTCTTCAGTACAATACTGTATGGCTGGATTTACATACTGGTGACATACTTATAATTCTAACTTTTTTCCTCTACTTACAAAATTCTTAGTGAGCTCAGATATTTAGTCAAAACTTTAATATACGTCTACAGTCATTTCCGTCACAAAACGCGGGCTCTTAAACTTGATTTCCGCATTATTTGATTTTTAATTAAATGGAACACAAAATTGTGAATCCTTTTGAAAATATCCTATAGATGTATAAATAAATGATTAGATTTTAAAACAAAATAGTTTCTTTTATCACGTATTAACTCAAATTAGAAATATTCATATTATTTAAATATTCCGAATAATGAAAAGTAATAATCGTTTTGTGGCTTCACACGATCAATCTGTTTAATTCATTAATATCTGTTATACAGTTTAAGATAAATCTTTTAAAAGTAAGACTGTATATAAATTTGCTCAAACTCATTTGTTTTTGGAATTCCTTTGGGAATAATGAAGAACATTAAAAACGTAATATTTTATTGAATAAAAATATTTCGTTGTTTAAAATATCATACTATTATAGGAATGTATTCACAATGTCCTAGGAGAACAATTTCATTTCAATGTAAAAAAGTTTCCGTGAGTGCTTAAATGATCTAAAAGAAGATCATTATTTCAGTGTAAATCAGTGAGGTAAATGTATACTTTTTTGACGTAATAAATGGTGTTTACTTATCAAACTCTAGATTTTGTTATACGTACATAGCTTTTCTTCAGATACACAAAGGTTTTAGATTTATTTTTGTTATAATTATCAGTTTGAAATTCAATAAAAGTGCAGTTTAAGCCACTTATCTTGCTTAAATTATGACCAAAAACTATTCTGGCTCGAAATCTTTATGTACTTATTTTTTATAGAAATCTCGACGGACTATCTCCTGAACTGGAAGCGAATATACGAGAACATAGCATGAAAGAAACTGTCATGCAAGGAGATGACCAAGGAGTTGGCTTGATGAGTAAGTATTGTCTAATTTTATCATTATTTATTAATATTCTCCATAGTTACTTACAAACAGTTAAAGGTCTATCAGTGATTGTTGTAAAATTGGTCGTTATAACACTTTTATATCAGTAGTTAACTTGTTTAGACTTACTGTTTATTGACAAAGTCCTGTGCGATCTATCAATTAAAATACAAATGTATTGTAGAAGAAGAATAATCTGTGAATATAATAATTATGATGTAATAACTAAACTAGGTGTATATCGAGGGTATATTCCGATATACAATATGAGCAATGCTCAGTGTACGTGCTGTTGATAAATTCGTTCCGATATACACTGCCAGTATTCTGCCGCAGTACCCTATGCGAATATATGACGTCATAAGTAGTCGCCATTTTTGCACCGTGTAGCTAGAAAGCGCCAGTGCTATCAGTACATTGATCACGTAATCAATTAAAAAAAAGCGGGTCTTGTTAAAAAAATTAACACTCAAATTTAACAGTCTTGAAGAAATTAAGCAATCATCACGTGCTCCAGAAGCCAAGTTCGAGGCTGGTCATCTCTTAGCTGCTATAAAAGATTTGCTGCTGCATGCACCTTTTCTTGGTGAGTATAATGACCTAATTCAATTAGCATGTATCGATTTTAAAATCGCTAATAAGAACAGTAATGGCTAATTCATTAATAACTAATGTTTTTCAACTTTTATTAATGAAGCAATAAAATGCAATACCTTTTAGTTTCAAATGCAATGAAATGCAATGCATGCAAATAGCCTTATTTATGGAAAGGAAAATTTTGTTTACATAATATATTAATAACTCAAATCAGCTTTGTAGATAACAGTGGTTTTTAAAGTAGATATGGATAAATATTTAATAAAACTGAGAAATGAATGCAAAACACGATATATATTAATATTCTCTCATATGTATACATTAATATTTTATACTAATATATTAAGCTGAAGAGTATGATTGTTTGATTGAACCCGCTAATTTCGAAAATTACTGTTCCCATTTATCATGGAAGGCTACAGGCTATCATCATGCAAAAATTGTTCACCTAATTTTTATGTGGACGAAGTTGCAGGGAACAACTAGTGTATGTATAAGAGGAAACAGCCTCAATTATATGTAGCTCTTAATAAACATATAGTACGCAAATCTAAAGATTTGTTCCCAAATTTCATCTGTCTTTATTCTTTTACGGGAGATTTTACTGTTGTTTTCTTTGTACTGGAATATCAGGTGACAATGACTTTTCTGGTGTGATGCGTTCTAAAATAGCTAAGCTATTTTTAAGATTACTGTTTTCTAACTAATGAGGGAGGTTTCCCGATTTCTGTAAAAAGTGAGGCGACATGACTGCTTATCATCAAGTGAGCTATATTACTTATACTAATTTACTATATTACTTATAAAATGTAACAGATTTGAAATAATTTTAAAAAGTCTTACGTAAATAAAATTAAAATTTACATCAAAAGATAAAGAAATATTTCTTGGAATCTGAAGCCTTTTAAGAATTTATTAAGAATTATTTAGGAATTTACTTTACATCTATTCAGAATTGGGTGAGCCAATTACACTGACAGATATCTTATTGTTTAATTAAAAACTATTATTACATATTGAAAACTAGCCCACAGGATTAAAGTTTATAATAAAATCCAATGACAATTATCAGCAGAATAAAAACAGTAAAACTGCTAAATGAGGTAAAAACACTATTCGCTGAATTTTTGATCTGCTTATAAATTAACTTATTGCATATATATTATAGTATGTTGTATCTAGTTTCTTTTATATTACAAGAGACAAACGGGCGGGCCGTTCACTTAATTGACTACGGACGCCCATGGACATCTGCACCAGACGGACAACGAGGTCATCCTATAAGGGTTCCTATTTTCTTTAGGTGGGGTCAGGAAAGGAAGGTGTGGTTGGAGAAGTGGGAGACCTTTGCCCAGCAGTGTGACAGTAAAGACTAATTAAAAAAAAGTATTAACATGCCAATAATATAATGATTGAAGTTTAAACAGGCCTTAACAAAGCCTCGACTAAGAAAAGGACAATGACAGAATTAAAATAGAATTACAAATGTTTTTTCTTCTTATCCTGATCTCGATCTGTAACAATATAATGATCTAATTATATTATTACAAGGAAGTAGAACAACATTTGTTTACATTCAGCATATAGATAGTATCACACGCTCTGTTAAAGCATTGTCACGGTTATCAATATCAGTGAACTGGACGTTGATTAATTCCGTGTTTAAAATAACAACTACAAAAAATTCGTTGTAAACAGGGGCTTTACTTCTAATTCTACGTATAAATATATGAATTATCACCAACTAAGTTACTTCTTCTTCTTCTTCTTCTTCGTGAAATACCAGGGTCCACTTAGATTTTCGAGGATGTGGCTGTGGGGCGAGTTAAGATGACCGACTGCCTTCTGACGTCATCCTCGGAACCCCTTTTATTTAAATCAAAATTGCCCTTTACAGCGTATCAGTAAAATTAATATCTTAGCAAGTATGAGAGATTTAAAATATAAGAGGACCGTCTAAAATTGATATATGTGTGTAAATCGTTTGGCATTGGTGTGAGGTTTTTTTTAATAATTTGATGTATGAATTTTGTAAAAAAAGTTTAGCATTCGAACACCATCATCTATATAGACTATAATTGTGGCAAATTTCGTACTCCTCCGTTCGCGTAATTTTCGAAATATGGTACGGAAATTCCTACTATCCCAAACTTTGCTTGTCTATGGTTGCCAAAAACTGCCCAGGACCGGTAGTATTTGAAGTTTAGGTACGGTGGACGTTCACTTGCAGAAAAAAAGGACAGGAGCAAATAATTGAGAAAAATCTTTATATAAGTAAGCAAAGACGAAACAGTTCCGTACTTTTGCAATTCTTTTCCGAATAGTTGATTATACAACAATGAAAAATCATATAGCGAGGAAATCTTGTAAAAATATTTCTGCAAAAAATCTGTTTCAATTGGAAGTTTTCGAGCTATAGAGATATAAATATTTTCCGCATGTGGAACATAAATATGTTAATATTTTATGAATACCTTCAGAGTAAATGCGAATTTATAGTCTTCACACACGGGCTGACAAAGGTGTGCACGAACAGAGCACATAAATTATAAATATGGATGATAGTGATATCTACTATTTGAAGTATTATTCAGTGTACATTTTCCTGAAAGGAGCTGAAATTTATGGGTTCCCAAACAATGGTACAACTATTTAGAATATGTTGAGCACTTTTAAATGATTTAACAGATAATAACAAATGAAAAAGAAAAATAAAATATAAAGATAAAAGATAAAGCGGCATTGGTTAAATTTTCGTTTTAAAAATTTCAGGTCACGTACCAGATTCTTTGGATGCAGAATTTGAGGAATTCTTTGCACTTGGGCCCATAACGCGTTACGCTGAAGACTTGCCATTGCTTCTGAAGGTGTTGAGACAAGCCGATGGTCCTAACGTGCCTTTAGATAAGCCGGTAAACAATTTTGTGGATTGTTTTAATTCTTGAACCTTTCGATCATTTTTTGTTAGAGTGCGTACAGTCTATAAATGCACGCCTCTCAAAAGTATTCACCTCTACATACAAATTAGGGTGTAAACGCAAACATGCAAACTCGTCATTGGCTTACAGTTCGAGTGCGAGTGTTCAATAAAATCGCTGCACAAATACAAGCAAGTGTTGCAATTATTTAGTAGAGGGGCGTGCATTTTTAAACTGAAAAATCTGTACATAAGTTTATTTTTTATAATATTTGAAATACTCTTAGATATGCTATCACTTCAGTTAAACTTTTTTGGAACTTTATTTTAAGAGTACCCATAACAACATCGGGGTTTGAACCTAGGACCTCACCGATTTGAGTCCATCCTTGATCTATACACACGAATGGAACAAAAGGACTAAACACCAACATAAGGAAACACTCAACATTTATGGGACGAGGAATTTTAGGAAGAAGGATAACATAAAGTTTATGAGGGAGGTTAGGACAAGAGAATATAATGTGACAAATAGTTGCGTCGGATAGACACTCACAACCATCTATGATGAATAACGGATAACTTAACATTTTTAATTACGAACCGAAACTAAGATTTACTAAATTCTAAAATACTCGTAAAACAGTGTTTGTTATGTTGTACCCCTTCGAATAAATCATAAGGGTGACCCAACAAAATATCGTCATCTATGGGTCGCTTTGGTAAGCGACCCATAGATGGCGGTGTGGTCCCCGCCCGCCAGCTACTTTGCCTGCACATTTTAAGTGTCTTAAATAATGTCATAACTTTAAAAATATTAATTTTTATAATATGCTGTAAAGGACAATATTGATTTACATAAAATGTACAACGTATTTAACGTATTTAAATGGATAAGGATTTATACGGTATTCTTTATCAAGTATCTTTGCTTATGTATGGGAAATGTGACATTAAGAGCTAGATATATCTTTTCATTGCGAATACTTAGAGGATAGATTTTTTCACAGCCTTAAGAGACCATAGACTTCAATATTTACTACACATTTCAACTTTATATTTCAACGCGTTCCTTAGAAAAAGGACCTTGACGTAAAAACAAACATTTATACAAGAATAAATTTACATTTTTCGGATTTTTTCCTATATTTGTGTTACAAGATATAGCTTCTTGCCAAATTTTATGGTTCCAGGACATCGGGAAGTACCCTAAAGGTTTTGGTTCCCTTCTTGAATGTACTAGTATAAGAAATGCGACATAAATGGTCATATCTTTTGATTGCGTATATTTAGAGAGTTGATATTTTCACAGCTTCAAGAGATCACAGACCTCAGTATTTGGTATTCATTTCAACTTTATACCGGTTCGTGTTTCCGAGAAAAAGGGTATTGTCAAACAGACACACAGATAGACAAACAGACACTGTTACAATGATAAATTTACAATTTTCGGATTTTTTCCTTTACTTGTGCTATAAGATGTAGCTGCTTGCCAAATTTCGTGATTCTAGGTCAATGGGAAGTACCCTATAGGTTTTGGGTCCCCTTGCAAATGTATCGGAAAAGTGACATAAACGGCCACATCTTTTGATTGTATTAACTTGTATGTTTGATTTTTTCACAGCTTCAAGGGACCGCAGATTTCAATATTTGATATTAATTTCAAATTTTTAGGTCTTCCCGTTCCTGAGAAAAAGGATCTTTGATAGACAGACAGACAGACGGACAACGAAGACATCCCATAAGGGTTCCTTTTTTCCTTTTGAGGTACGGAACCCTAAAGTTTAAGAGCAGTTTCTCAGTGGAATCGTAACTCAGCGAATCTAACCAAGGAATTATTCTCGTCTTAGCTATTTTTATAGAGCAGTGTTTTATGTCGCAAGCGTGTACTACATTGTTATAAATTAATGAATCTATATAAGGTGAAAAAATAGCTGTATAGATTGCTAGACCTTATTGTAACGAACGACTTTGAGTACTTGTAAGTTTTATTTTTCTGATTTTCTTATTGTTGGTCCTAATAACCTTTATAATATTAGAGAATACAGTTTATCTAAAGCCGACAGAACATGTTATGAATGAATTATCTCCGAGCGGGCGTCTGCTGTTAAGAAGCGCTGCGAAAACTAGTGTAACTAACAATTAGATGACTCAAAACAGGATGTTTCGTGGCCCGCAGTATTGCGCTAATGGCATAAAACACTACGTGTCTTCATGTTTGTTAAGTTGTAAAGATAAGTCGCTAAAACCATTTACGAGGTGTTCTAGAACGTTATTTCTTACTAGGGTTAAAATTATACCTGATACATCGTTTTACTTTGTTTTAACCTTAAGATTTAAGCGTTTTAATAACACTTTATTGAAATATGTGATTTTAAAACCACGTGATAAATATTCCTTAGATGGGCTTTTTAGAATTGTGTTTTTCCGATTTTGCCAATTAATCTAACGCCGAATATATAAACGGTGACGTTATCAGCTTATCAGAGAGTTATCAGCAGCGATATTTAGGTATATCTCAAGAAAAATAATCAGTTTTCGGTAAATTACAGGTGTTTTGACACGAAAAATTACGACTGTTGTTATAAATCCCGAAAAATGAAATTCAAATCGGAGGCGGAGTACAATATGAAATCTATAAGATTTCTGTTGTTAACAATAACAACAATGTTCATTGTGAGTACGGCTCTATCTAATTACTAGCTTAGCCCCCGGCTTTAGTTCCGTTAATGTAAACTAGAGATCGCAGACTGGTCGAAATTCGGCCAAAAACCTTTATTTGCGTGTTACATGTTTAGTGCAACGGTATAATTAACTATTTGACTGATTGATTAATATAATATAGGGTTGTCATGATTACGCTTTGACATCACCCAACAATAAGATGTATACGTGTATATATATATACATAGTTTGGCATTGTTGTGCATACGTTTTAATTTTAAAATTGGATATGTTATAAATATATCCAATTTTTAAATTAAATGCATATTTTACAAAAAATATTAGCATTAGTATATTATCTCTTATCTAAACTATAATTGTGCCAAATTTCATAAACCTCCGTTAGTGCAATTTTCGTAAAATGGTACCGAAAGTTTTTGCTTTACGTTTTAATATATAAGATATCCTTTGTATTAACCTTGTCTAACCTATTATTTCTCATACACTGCATACAATGCTGTGAATGCCTAATTTCATAATATAATTGATTTAATAGTTAATCGTAATAAAGAAAAAACTTTACATTATAAAAAAATTATAAATAGTGTAGTGTAATATATCATCGTAAATTTTAGCAAAGACAACATTAATTCTATAACTTAATATGGTTAACGAAAATAAATTCTTTCAATTATGTTTTCTTAGTATAATCAATTTAGACTAAATGGTATTATAATACAAGCAGTAATACGGTATATATTGGTACTATCGACGCCCATGGATAACTTCAATACTAAGCCTGGCAGATGCGATACTGGCCTTTGGTAATTAGTATTCCTTTTTTAGGGTTCCGTAGTAAAAGTAAGTAACCCTCTATCCGTCCGTCCGCCCGTCTGTCTGCTCGTAAGGTGGTCCCGCCCTAGCATTTCTAAACTATTAGACGTAGAGACTTAAAATTTTCCATGTTGATGGAACATGCTAAAAACTTATAAGAAAAATTATTTTGAACGAAACCGAACAGCAACTTTTGAAGTTATTTAACTAATACGTTTGTAGCGTATCAGATACGGAACCCTTCTATACAAGCGTGTCTTGACACGCTCTTCGCCATTTTTATTTCTTGAATGTCCCTGTGTCCTTGGATAAGAGTAAGGAATGGAATTGTAACGCGACTTTAGAAATAAAACAAGACATAATTAAATAGCAATATTAATTTTTCACATAAATAACCAACAGCCAAAGAACGCTTTTACTTAAACGTAATGTTTATATAGAAATATATTTAGTAAAAATCATTTTTTCCTATCATATATCGTATCGAGTAACTTGAGGAAGAGATCCGGCGATATCGAAGACTCATCCGACAATTTTTGTGCCTTTCTAACGACGGCGTCGTACCTCTGCTTCTGTTCTATGTCGTATATCGACAGAAGTTCCAACTCTTCGTACAATTTCTTGATTCGTTCTATGTGATTGGATTCCGGACTTCCGTAACATGCTATGAATTCTTCACGTTGTTCCGCGGAACAGCGCGCTAACGCCTGCACGGCCAGCCATGTGCACTTTCCTTCGCGAATGTCACTCGCAATTTTACCAACAACTTTCTCTGATCCGAAAGAATCGAGAAAATCGTCCTGGAAGAAGAAAACATTTTTAGTATATAATAACTTAGGGGACATCCATAAATTACGTCACATGTTAAGGGGGGGGGGGTCATCGAAGTGTGACTATGGGCACGGAAGGTCAAAAGCTTTGTGACGTCACATGTCAAAATTAAAAAGATTAAAATAAAATTTGAAAAAAGAAATTAAACATGCATGAAATTGAAAGATTTGTGATGTCACACTAAGGGGTATAGAAAGTGTGACTGCAACACCAGAGGGCTCGCAGATGCATTGCCAGCCTTTGAGATATGAGTGTGCTCTCTTCTTGAAAGTCCCTAAGTCCTATCCGTTCGGAAATATACAGATAAATTGTGATGATATGATTAGATATAATGAAGGCCAATTAAGTTGTTTGATTAAATATTGTTAACACTTTTCATTTTATTTAGTCACCCATAAATTAATGAATTGAATTAAGATATTCAGAGCTAAGTCCATAAATATTCGTTTATATTTCTACTTACTAGTCTTTGACATAGTGTAAGCATATTAATTGCAAAATGTAAGAATTATATTTCTGTCCCTGGATCAATTTACCCACATATAAAACAAAAGCAATATTGCGCCTTAGTTCTAGCTTTTCGTACTGTAGTTACCTATTTTATTAGTAAACGATAGAACAGATCTTTAAAACCATTTTATACTTTTTATATTGAGCTCATATTTTATTTTATATTTAACTAGCTGTTCAAGCTTTTTTTTATTTCATCCGCGTAAAATTAATTTAAAAAAATATATTAAATTTTAGCGAAAACCCCCAATTCTGAAACATTTATCTTTAGTGCTTCGCTCCTATTGGTTTTAGCGTGATAATATATAACCTATAGCCTTTCTCGATAGATAGGCTATCTAACACTGAAAGATTTTTTTCAAATCGGGTCAATAGTTCCTGAGAATAGCGAGTTCAAACAAACATAAAAACCAACCAAACAAATTCTTCAGCTATTAAGTATAGATGTCGATTAAAGCATTGTAGAACCTATATTGTTATATAGGATTACTGATTTAAACTCAATTTCATGTAAGGCAGAGTATAAGGTTTCTAATCCAGTAGCAGTTGTATGGATTCCGCTACCCCTCGTCAGTGTAAGTTGGTCATCATCATATGAGAAGATTATTTTGTAAATTCTTATTATTTTTACCCAAAAAAATATGTTTTTTTTTTTTAAAATGGGATGACCATTTCAATACCTATCCGGTGAGTGATCTTTTTCATATAAAAAAAAAATATATATTTTTTTAATGCCCTCATTGCACCCGAGTGTATTTGCACAATTTTGAGAAGAAAGTGTCTCGTAACAACACAAGTGAGAAATAGGATTTCAACTAAATTACATTTTACAGAATCAATATTAATTATTAAATAATATCAGTGACATAAACTGATATCGCAGTGACGTTGCCAGACACATTCTTCTTAGCGCAAGTTATGTTACGTACGACAAAAATCTGTTAAAATCCATTCATACAGTAACAAAAATTGATATCTCACAGTCTAGTTCAACACATTTCCTCAAAAATTCAACAACATCCAATTTAACGGGAACACATCGTATCTAAATGCTACGTTACAAAATCTACTTCATACAAAATGCTTCCTTATAAGTACTAACGTTTTTAAGCTCGTAAGCTCTCTGTATTTATTATCATTTTTAAGTACTTACAAAATAATTAATGTATAAATAACTACATGGCTTGTAAATTAATATGAAAATGTTTGTTGAGATTCTCTCGATCAATACTATGTGTTAGTTTGTTTGCGAGTAAAAAACGTTACTATATTCGCG